>LJIJ01000860.1:0-69836 GCA_001718145.1 Orchesella cincta
GATCTATTGAGCGGTAATGCGTCACGCTTCCAGAAAGCCCATTGTACTTATGTTCTACGCCCATAACAAAACAATTAGAACAAGTAACTTTTGGTTGAAACAAACCCAATTTTATCTTAAATAAACTTATATTTAATGTATTAATTAAAATTGGAATTACGTCAAAGATGCCATATCTCTGACCTCAATCTAATTTTACAGTAATTAATAATTAACATTTTCCTATGCGAAGGATTTTTAACTTATGCTACGGATCTTAAATAGATTGAGGTCAGAGATATTGCATCTTTGACGTAATTCCAATTTTAATTAATACATTAAATATAAGTTTATTTAAGATAAAATTGGGTTTGTTTCAACCAAAAGTTACTTGTTCTAATTGTTTTGTTATGGGCGTAGAACATAAGTACAACTGGGCTTTCTGTAAGCCGTACGCATTACCGCTCAATAGATCAAATAATCCATGGCAACTACCTTAAAACAGAGAAAATTACAGCCAATTATAACTATATATCATAATATGCTTTTTATTTATAAAATTGACAGCAGATATAATAGTAGAGTAAATATTTTCATAGTTGTCTTTACACAACAATCTTAACGGTAACTTTTGAGTAGGATACAGGATACTTAATACTGGTTTTTCATGAAACATTTGTTGACATCATATTAGCAAATGCTAAGCTGTTCTCATGTATTTAACTTCTTTTGTTTTTAAATTCCAAATGAAGTAAATTAAGTTTTGGCCAAATATCAAACAAGCATATCTGAAGAGCTTGTGGCAATTGTTTTCATTATTATAAATGGCTTTTAGTATATAATTTTTACATTGCTGGGAATGGCAAAACTATGACGCAGAAGTAGTGGGTAATTCCGACAACTTTCCAAGGACTACATAGATCTTATCAAGGTTAACGATAAGTCTACATCCTACCTATTTGAAGTTCCTAAATTGAAGTTCATCTTAATAAAATTAAAAAATTGAACGTAGGAGTTTATTACCGTGAAGTAATTATGTATATATTCAGGAAAACCAAATATGGTCCAAAAGCAGATCTTACAATAAGTTGGCTTCGAATTAACCTGAAAATTAATTATTTTACTATTTTTAACCTTCTTGTTCTTGTTGTGCAGCTCAAGAAACCCATTGAAGGTTATAAAGGTGTCTTACACAAATCTTTGAAGGTACTCTTTTCAAACAGAATTTAAATGAAAATAATGTTGCTTTCCATAAATTCACAGAAAAAAGTAAATTTTATTAAATTACACTGCTGAGGATTCCGAACATAAATAGTTTACATTATTGCATAGTCCATATCAAACGTAACGCTAAAATCAGCCATTTTCAGACCTATGAAGGAAGCTATGGCAAAATGGGCCGAACCATTAAATCCCAGTTGAAGTTTATTAACTGTTGACAGCAGGGGCCAAAGATGATAGTGGTAATGGAGTAGCAAAATACTTCGGCAAATTAAACCCTGCGATAGGACAGTTACCATTGCAGCTATCCACAGACCCCATTTTGAGTTTGGTGAGAGGCACGTGATTTGTGTGAAATCGGAATTCCAGCGTAGTGGAAACTGGTAAAGGAAGAAATAGAGAGAATGGGAAAGTTTACATGACACTTTTTGGAGTTTTGACCGCATTTTTTTCACAAAAATACTAGAATGTTCATTGGTTAACCGATTAGAATGTTTTGACAGAGCAATCTGACAACCAGGAAGTTTTTTGTAGCGTGAAAATCAGGAAACAGGACGGCATAAAAATGAAGGCCAAGGTTTTGAGTAATTGGTTTGTTCGTAATTTGATGTGTTCTTTAAATTGGTTTTTGTTTGCTTTATTACAATGGTTTAAATTACATAAAACTTTGTTATCGCATTTCTTAATGTGAGAAAAAAATGCATCTAATCAACGTGTTTTCTTGTTTTACCAATATTGAAAAAGCTTGATGTATATTTCATATACAAACGGAAATGGATCTGAATTTCAAATATTTTATATTATTTAATTCTTGTTTCCAACAAAGTTTTTTAGTCAATAAGAACTAGATCTATAAAGCGATTGATCGAAAACTGCAGGAATTTTAGTGGCGTCTCAGGTTCAATGAAATTACTGATCCCGAACGAAATTCTGATAGGTTGGCAAGCTCTCAAAGTTCTTAGCTTTAAACCTTTCATTTGCTTACTCGTCAAACATGCATAGCGCTCTTTTTCCAATACCTGGTTAGAAAGCAATGATACGGATCCTGCTAAACCAAATATATAAAGAATAATAACCGCAGTATCGATGGCTTCCACAAGAGTAAAGCATTTCAACAAAAATGGAATGGCAACGTCTGAAACTGAGATTGTAAAGAGGACATAAAGCATCATTGCGAAAATTATGCTGGTTGCAGTCAACACAGCAAAAAGGATCCCAACGTATGCCTCATTAAACAATTTGTTAACAAGCTGAACCTTTCTGTATTTTGCCTGGACAATCTCGCAGTTTTTCAGAAGACTGTTTTGCGCATCAAACCCCAAAAGAATGTGGGTCACAAATGTTAACCCAATTCCGGTAATAGCTTTGTAAGCCACCAAATTCACTAGCAAGATCGTGATGATTTCCAAGACTTTCAAAATTGAAGAAAGCCTAGTCCTATTTTCAATCCAGCAAAGCGGATTCAACAGGATGATTACATTAGGACATGAGCAAGGGGCCAGTCCACTTCCAATTCCCATCATCCATGGCATTGTCATTTCGGTAAGAACAAAAATGCGGCAAATCAATCGAGTGGATTTGGAACATTTTGGTCCATTCAGAGATTGTTCTAAGGTTTGAAAAAAAGCTAAACTCGAATTAAATTATGAATGTTTCGTTTTATTGAAATGATAAAAGGTTCTTACCTTTCGCTTCCAGGTCGAAGATTGCATTTAGAAATTGAACACAGGATTCTGCTCGGATTGTCAAAAACCAGTGTCCAATAGCTACTGTTATATAACCGCTGATGATCGTTCCAATGAGACTGCTTTGCACAGTATCTCCTTTTCCCCATTTAGTCAGAAGTAGGATGCTGTTGATAGCAGCAATGAAGGGAAAAATTACCAACCATATTTTCCATCGAAGTGGATTCCAATTGTTGAGGTTGATGTGGGCCCTTTTTGGATCCCACTCGTACGGCAAACCGGATATGAATCGGACCCTTTCGTGGATGTTTATTAAGCTTTGATAGAAACTCCTATTTTTCTCCATTCTTCACCTCAACAAATTGGAAAATTGCTGGTTGTCTCAAATGAGCGAGTTCCGATTTCAAAATGAATTTATTTAAAATCACGTTCCACGGTCTATAAGGAAACAAAAAGCAATTGCAAAATTAAAAACCAAAATATAAGCCGAGCTGGAGTTGAGCCTTTTTGGTGTTGATAAAATTCAATTAGTTAAGCCAAAGCTGGAGAACACGGAACTCTAGTTTCATCCATTGAAATATAAAGATCCTAACGTAACATTTGAAACCCCCGTTGTATAGACATGGCACGTGGGGTTGAAAATTAAAATTAAACCCTGTGAACACTTCCTTATGAAACCAGTTCATAATTTGACAATACTATTGCAAATTAGTATACTTTTTGTATCGAGTGGAGTCGCTTACCCAAATGTGACATCTACATTGATTACGGAAATTTATGTCTTGTATGTAAACTAACTTAAAATGTTTGCCGTAATTACAAAATTCTGATAATTTGACCACTTCAAACTTAATCCAATTTAATATATTCCCTACACTTAAGTATTTTTTCCCCAATAGCAATAATTCTATGAACCGTTCAACGGAAAACTCCAGAAGTCTAGGTGACGTATGCCTATCAATGAAATTGTTCGACCCGAAAGCAATCTTAATTGGAGGGCACGCTTTCAAAAAATTTTGTATTTGCAACCTTCGAATTCTTTTACTAGCAACAATTTCTCCGTTTCAGACTTTCCACCGCATCTCTCGACACAGTGTGAATAGATCCAGCAACCCCAAAAACTTCAATCACTACCAATTGTGCAATATCACCTTCCCTCCGGTAAGTCCCGATTTGAGTTGCATTTGAAACGATAACTAAAACAACAAAAAAGGCCAATACAGCAAGTTTTTTTTGGATGTGCTTATTTGACACGGGTCTTCGTCCCATTCGTAATCAAAACCAGGGGTAGAATGAGAGCTTATGTAAGTTTTTATTAATATAGGAAGAAATCGTTGGGTCCTGATCATTTTAATTTTTAAGTAATACCTTTTCCCTACCTGAAGAAACTTCTCCTTGGTTGCTGTTGTATTTTTTTATTTCTTACCTTTTTGCAACAATTCTTATTTCAATTTAAATAAGACTTGAAAATTGCGGCAAAGTTTTGTAAATGTCTAACCCGCTTGCCATACTGAGATTGTTTTAAATTTGAAGCTCTATATATGTTCAAACTCACGATAAAAAATCAAAATTTAAATTTGAGGTATAAAATGAATATTTACCATAAATGCCATAATTAAATATACAGCTGATTGAATGTTTGGTTAGGATATAAAATCTAAGAAAATATTTATATTAAATAAATACATACTTAAATACTTATAATACATAACTGTCTCCAAGAAACATTTTAAAGAGTAAACTAGAATTTTAGAGCTGAGCACTGGTGAAACAATTGTGGATTTACAAATAACACATCTTAGCCAGACAAAAACATTTAATCTTCTGTAAACCTTTTCAACTATTCTCCTATTATCAGGGGAAGCTATATTTTATATAATACCATAAGTCTGTCAACACATCAAAATTATACATGCGACAAACCGGAGGCAATTGTTTACATAAGTATGCTTCATTATAATTATCATTTAATTAGTAATTACTGCTTTATTTACGAAGTATTTGGAGTTCGACTTATAATTAATTCATCTACAATAATATAAATGTTCACTATTATATGAGTAATATTTAGTTTGGATTACAAGCTTTGAATTCCCGTCGTTCAAAAAGTTTACATTTATAATCAGCTTTCAGTAATTTTTTTATGAAGTCAAGTTTTGTGCAGATGTCAAGAAGATATTCAACTAAATACGGACTTATATTATAATTAAACTTTATTAAACCATATGCAGAGTGTCGTGTACATATTTATGTTTTTAAATCGAATGTTTGCAGCATTCAATTACAATTGCGACTCTGTATTAATATTCAATATTTGTTTACGAATATTTTAAAACAGTTTTTTAACTGTAGCAACCACAACCATTAGTTACGAATAACGTGAGTATTAAACGTGAACTAAATTAATACTTTTACTCCATAATTGCTACGCATTGCTATTTCCGCTCATTTACAGTTGCAACTGAGAAGGTCCAGCAGCTATATAAAACCGTATGATATAATAAAAGACCACATATTTAAATAAAATTTAAAAACAAATATAATGCCCCAAAATGTGCTCAAAACCGTCCATGTTTATTAAGTAAACGGTAACTAACGACCTAGCAAACATTTGCAGGAGTTTTTGAATGTTTTAAAATGTGTTATTGAAATTAATTATATTTTTTCAAAAATTCCGGTGCAATTTTTGTTTTTGAATTGTGGTGTTTGTTTTTCGAATTTCAAAAAACCCTTAAAAACCGGCTAGATAATATTTTGAAGTATATGTGTTCGTATTTTGAGGTCTATTGGGTAAGAACCCTAGCGAAAACGAGCGTCCATTCAAGAATAGAAGACCGTTCTCTTATTGCCCCTACTGCAAGTGTCTTGACTTACCCCAACCGGTAACCCTGACTTATATAGCTTATTCAATTTGGTCTTTCATTATATCATAACTATAAAGATCTACTCAATTCTCATATCAGGACGGTTTCATATGGCTGCTGGATCTTATCAACTACTATTCACAATGTTCCATTTTTCAAGAACATTTACACTATTTGCCCAAAAGCAATAAATCGATGAACCGTTCTACAGAATAGTCAAACAGTATAGGCGGTGTCTGCCTCTCCACGAAGTTGTTTGCTCCCAAAGCAATCTTAATGGGGGGACAAGCATTCAAGAACTTCTTTAGTAGCAACCTTTTCGCTCTATTACTTGCAACGTTTCTCCGTTTCAAAGTTACCACTGCATTTTGGGATCCAGAATGTATAAATCCGGCAACTCCAAACACATAGAGAACCATTGCCACCAGCTGAACAAAAGCCCCAGCAATCCAAATCGTGACAAAAAGTGGCAACTTGGCTTTCTCATTAGATGCCAGCTGGTTGAAGACAATGTAACCGTTACTCGTTTGCAGCACGCAAACTGTCCCAACGAAAGCCAAAAAGAGACCTCGGTGAAACTCGTTGAAGTATTTGTTGACTAGTTGAGCTTTCTTGTAATTGCGTACTACTGGGTTTTTGCTAAATAAAATTTAAAAATTAAAACAAATGCTTAGCATTTGAAACTGTTAGAAATTTCACTAGTTTTGCTCACCCTTGAAAACTTTTAATAGTTGTCATTTGGCAAATGAACGCAACCACGATATGAATGCTTATAAATACAGCTGACCCCATAACAGCTTTCCAGATGATTCCATTGAGAATCGCTATCGTAATGAATTGTAAAATCTTCACAAACATTTTGTATTCAGTGCCACATAATGGATTCAGCTGAACCAGCATGTTCGGGAGAGAGCAAGGAATCAAGCCAGATCCTAAGCCAAGTACCCATGGTGAGAGATTTTCAAAAAATAGTATCGTGTTGCATAGGAGATGTGCTAAGTTTGGAGGATCATCCTGATTTTCCCTTCCATTTCCTAAAGTAAATATATTTTTAGCAAGTATTTGATTTATGATACTTCAACAATTGTTTATATGCGATGAATAGTCTTACCAACGAGTTGTTCGTCTAGTTTCAAAAGCGAGTTCATGAATTTGAGAAATATTTCCCCATTTTTGTAATGAGCCAAGCACATGTAAGCGGACAATAGCAACATGGTAACTAGCATCACGGCCATACTAAAGTTTGCACTGTCTCCATTTCTCTGGTAGCTGCCTATTTGGGTGGCATTTGAAACGGCAATTAAAACAACGACCAGCGACCAATATGGCAGCCTATTGTGCTTTGATATGACTACTCGACCGCTGTCCTCGTCCCATTCATAACCAAAACCAGGGGTGGTGTGGGTGCTTTTGTATGTTTTGATTAAAATTGCAAGAAAACCTTGAGTTCTGATCATTTTAGTTGTTTAAAATTATGTGTTTCTAATGAAATTGTCTGTTTTTAGTATTTGTTTTTCTCACTACTACTCCATGCTGGTTTCACACTTGGTTTTTTGGACAAAGTTGTGCAAAAGTCTTGTCAAGACTCCTTCGCATAGGAAAATGTTAATTATAAGTTACTGTAAAATTAGATTGAGGTCAAAGATATGGCGTCTTTGACGTAATTCCAATTTTAATTAAAATATTAATTAAAAGTTTATTTAACTTAGTTTGTATCAACTGAATATTACTCGCTATAATTGTTTTGTTATGGAAGAAGGACATAAACTCAACTGAGCTTTATGTTAACCGTACGTATTACCGCTCGTAGATTAAATAAACCCGGCAAGCCCGATGGAAAGAAGTGGTGCATTAGAGGTTTGGAAAATATTGACTGCTGAACGTAAAGTAAACGTTTTAGCGATGCAAGGCTTATTATAGTTTGGCAACTGTATACGGCACTCAGATATGGCCCACATTATAAAAAACGTCGCAAAATTTTCAAAGTAACGGCTGAACTGATGGTAGAAGATAACAAAATTTTGATTAAACGAGTAAAGGAAACGAATTTTGAAAAGCCCAAGGAAATATAAGAGTAGAGTTAGAAAAAATGGTTATGTATCCACCGTCAGGTCCCGATTTATCGATTGTTATACTACAATCTCGTAGCCTCCTCAATTAATCTATTATCCTTCTCAATTATCAACTTCCCACTAATTATTGTGCCTTCCCCAAACGAATCTGGTGTTTTTTAAGTTGCGCGTTAGTAATGGGGGAAGTGGGACTTTGCCTACAACATATAGAGTAATGACTTAAATTACGTACGAATAACGTAAAAGTTAGTGACAGGACAACGTGATTTCTTATAAAGTGGCTGCACCACTTAATAATCTATATAGTAACCCTTACAAAACAGAAAATTGCTGCCAATTATAGTTGAATGTCTCGATTAGGCTATATAATTATAATTGAGAATTATCATAGTAAATATTATATTATCACAGTTTCTTTGCACAACAAATCTGAAACGGTAACTTTTGAGTAGGAAACAAGAGATTTAATAGTGGGCTTTTCATGAAACATTTGTTGACATACGTATCAAACAAAAAGCAAAAATATTAGCAAATGCTAAGCTTTTCTCGGCGAAACTTCTTCTGTTCTTGAAATTCCCAATGAAAAATATATAAGTTCTGTAGAAACGTCAAACAAGCATACCTGAAGAGCCGTGTGGCAATTGTTTTCATTATTTTAAATGCGTTTTTAGTATACAAATTTTACCTTGCCATAAATGAACAGCAACTGTGACTCAGAAGTAAGTGAGTTATTCCGGCAACCTTCCAGGGACTACATAAATGTTTATCAAGATCTAGATCAAGATAAGTCTACATCCCAGCCAATTTTGGAAAATATAAATTTACGCATCCTAATTCAGGTTCAAATTTTAATAATTAATTAATTTATTGAACGTAGGAGTTTATTGACGCTAAATTAACTTCTTCTAGAAAAAGAAAAATTTGTTCCAAAAGCATATCTTACAATCGGTTGGCTCGGAATTAACATGGAAACTAATTATTTTATTATTTTAGCACTATTATTCTTGTTGTGCTGCTCAACAAAACACTTGAAGGTTATATAGGTGTCATTTACAAAAGTTACAAGGTATTAATATACTTTAATGACAATTAGAGTTGCTTTCCAGAAATTCTCAGAAGAATCTAAATTACACTGCTGAGCATTCCGGACATAAATAGTTATACTTTATTGCATAATACTAGAGTAACGATATGGTAGGTCAACCAGCAAATTTTCTACATTTTCTAGTTAAGTCTATGTATATATTCATCAAGTTTTATATACCTCCCATTTTACTTCCGTTCTAGCAACAACAGATCTAAAAATCGCTCAACCGAATACTCCAGGAACTTGAGTGGGGTCGTCTTTTCAATAAAATTGCTCCACCCAAACGCTATCTTGATTGGTGAGCAAGCTTTCAGGGACTTCTCAAACTTCGTAATTTTTCCTCTGGTTGAGTTCTGCCGTCGAGCTTTCTCCAAAGTTTGAACTGCCAGCGTGTGAAGAGAACCCGCTACTCCAAACATGTATAGAATTATGATTGCCAAGTTAACACCGGCAACAATATCCCAAAGAATTACCAGCAATGGGATTTCAGCATGAGCAAGAGTGGCCATATTATTAAATAGGACGTACAAGACACATGCCAGCTCCACACATGACGCAGCCATTACGACAAGCAGAATGCTTTCATGGAACTGATTAAAGAGAGTGTTTATCAGCTGGGTATTTCTGTACATTTTGAGCTCGAAATGGTTACTCCTTCGATTTCGTCTACATTAACAAAAGACAAATATTAAAAAATACAGACCTTAAATTTTATAGTTGAAAAAAAAACAAGTAAATACCTGCAAAGCCGCTGCAGCAGTGTTCTTTGGCTTACGAATCCAACCAGAATATGAAAGCAGGCAACTATACCTGCTTTTATGATTACTTGCCAAAGTAGCCCGTTTACCACGATTGTTGCAAGTAATTCCAATGATTTTTCTAACATTCTGTTTTCGAATTTTATGTCGCTTTCGCAAAATGGGTTTAGAGGAGCCAATAGATTTGGGGGTGAGCAAGGTATGAAGCCACAGCCCAATCCAAGTACCCATGGAGTTACTGCTTCAGTAAGGAGCATAGTTTTGCAAAATACTCCAGCAAATTTAGGTGTTTCATTTCTCCCTGAAAAGAAAATTTTAAAATCATTAAATTTCTAACCTGCAATATTTAAATTTTTTAGAAAATACCGTTAGATTCCATTTGTTCCTCGAGTTGCAAAAGTGAGTTCAGAAAGTTTGCGCAGGTTTCTGTATCTTGGTAATTTAGCCACATGATGAATGCTCCACCCACCAAAGTAGACGAGACAAGAATGCCAAAGCTGAAACTAGAGATGTTTCCTTGTGTCTTATATTTCCCAATTGTGACAGCATTTAGAACAGCTAAAAATATCATAATAAATACCCATATTAATAACCGTTTTTTCTTTACAACCCTTATGCGTTGGAGGTCTTCAACCCACACATAGCCAAAACCTGGAACTGCGTGGGTATGTTCATAGCTTTTAATTAAATACTCTAAAAACCCTTGTGTTTTAAGCATTTTTAAAACTTTTGCTGTTTTTTATTAATTTTAAGTGAATAGCTGAATTATTGGTAGCTGTTAAAAGACTGTTAAAAATTCTAGGGAAATGCGCTATATTTAAAGCTCAACCGACTGTGAAATCGTTTTGAAGTCTTTGATTAAACTAATTGAACACATGCAAAACGACATGAAAAAGGAGACAATCTAATTGAATGGTGACAAAATGAAGGAGTTGAAAAATAATTTGATTTAATCACGTGGTTGTATAAGAGTCTTAGGATTTTCAGTTTTTGAGACTTGTTGCGTCAAGTTTTGCAAGCTAATTAAATTATTTTCTGACGGTTTTATAATTAATATTAAGCTCATGAAATTCCCTGTTTAAGTTTATAAACAGTTTAAATATGTATGACAGATTATTCATTAAACAGTCAATAGATTGCCAATATGCCAACTTATATTCTGCCTCTTATATAAATATTTTATGGAAAATGAAAAGTACATGTTTGATTTCCCTAAAATAAAAGACAAATATGCATGTACATGTGCAAAGAATGGTTGTCCTTGAGTTGATCCATTGTCTCGTACCTCATGTATAAAATTACTTTGTTCATATCAAAGCGAGTGGTAAGCTCAGTCATGTATTGCATGCGTTTTATCAACAAATTTTTCTGCAACAAGATAGTGCTCACGCAACCAGCCACGAACTTACTTTATAAAACTTGCACGCAACGTGTAAATGTGGTTTGATATATGGTCGGCATTTGTGTTTTACCATCCAAATCTTTTGGTTTTATCATTACAAGCATGTGTCATCATCATCAACATCATGAGCCAGTCTTCACTTTACCAGCACGGCAATGTATCACAAACGGTGTTTGGAACATCTGATTTCATAGTTCAATTCTTGTCAAGCAAAACCACAGTGATTTTTACCTAACTCCCAATCCAGTCCGGTTTCTTATTAAACAAACTTGTAGGTGGAATTAATTTTTGTAATATTACGTGGAACGTGTCTGCAATTTGTGCATATGGTTTTCCTTGTGTGACGTATTATAAGTCATTTGTGTTTCGGTATTTTTAAAAATATTGCTTGAGTTTCAGTGAATGTTTGAGTATTAGAGTAGAAAACATTTGTCAAAATGTGGAAACGATTTGGTAATACAGTTTTTTGTGCTACGAGTAATGGAGCAAAGTTTTCAGGCCGAAATTACAACAAAGTGGTTGGATTCGTACCTCAAACCAGATATTTAATACCACATTTAAAACACAATCTTTATGAAACCCAATTTCAACAAAGATGTACATTCAAAACCAGTTCAACAAGGGAGGCTTTGCCTGCCGCTGTTGTTCTTGTGATTGCTCGTATTTCCAAATTCGGAGCGATGTTGTTGGGACGAACGGTGCGAAGATACTGGAGGAATTTGCCACCAGATGAAAAAATAATTTGGAAGAAGGATTTTAAACGGAGCAGATATGTCATAGCCGGTTTGCAATGAATGCAAAAATATTATCATCATAGTTCACAGAAAGACAATTGGTTTTTTGCTACCCTGACAGGAATTTTAGGAGCTACAGGCTGGGAGTTCGGTTGTACTACCAAAACCACATTCAAGAAGCACCGATAACGAAGCGAAAGCGATTCATTGCATTTACGAATGATCAAATTATGGAATTGTCAAAAGAGATATTGGATGATGTAATTAATCTCAAAATAACTGTTTTACTTTTAAATTTTGTAATAGTGAAAATATTTGCATTGTTTTAATTTAACAAAAGCTTCTACTAGAAAATGAAGGATGTATAATTCCAGCAACCTCTAAAGGATCGGAATTCTACAACCGAGTTGTGAAAGTTTCTCAGCAACTAATCAAGGGAAATTCGGATTTAGCACATGTCCGTGATCTGGACTGGACTGTAACAGTTGTTTACGATGATAAGAACATCAACGCTTTTGTGTTGGGTTGCGGAAGTATTTTTGTCTACAGCGGAATGCTCCTCTTGTGTGATAATGATGACCAACTAGGGATAATTTTGGGACATGAGATGGCTCATGCTATTTTGAGTCACTCTGTAATTAAACATTATTAAAATACACTTATCAAACTTAGTTTACTTTTAAGGTTTTAAAAAGTGTTTTTAATTAGGCGGAAGAAATGAGTCTGCTTAATTTTTGGGAATTTCTTTACATCATCCCATTGACCGCGCTGTGGGCCGTACTTCCAAGTGATCTCACAGCATTTATTGCCCACTGGATTGTATCTAAATTGAAAGAAATTCTTATGGAACTTCCACACAGCAGGTTTATGGAAGAAGAGGCGGATAAAGTGGGACTTATATTGGCTGCCAAAGTGGGCAAATTAATTAAAATTGATAAAATATTATCGAGTGGGTGAGTACATTTTGAATTATGTTTTACAGGCCTGCTTTGACATTAGGGAAGCATCCGTTGTGTGGGCAAAAATGAAGCTGATGGACGGAGATGATAGTGACAATATTGCGTGGCTCTCAACTCACCCCACACATGGGAAACGCCAGCAACAATTAGATGAGTTGGTTCAAGACGGAATTGACTTGAGGGAAAGTTGCCAGGTAAATTCAGACTATGACATGATTGATATTAGTTATGAATCATTATGAATTAATGAATAACTTCCTATAAATTTTAGTGTCCACGCCTTCCAAAATTAGATCCACGACAGAAAATTGCTGCCTATGATAAAATGTTCAAAATTGACTTTTATCACCGAAAAGAAAAATTGCTCGTTCCTCTCAAGGTGGATGATAAATGACAATTTCCATGACGGTGCACGAAATCAGTTTTATTCGTAACTTTTAAAAAATTACACATTTTTATTTCTAATAAAAACCAAATGTATTTAAAAAATAATATGTATTTATTTATATTTACTACTCTCCTAAAAGTAGCAAGTCCACATATCTCTCAACTGAAAAGGCTAGTAAATTTAACGGCGTGGTTTTTTCTACGTAGTTATTTAACCCAAATGTGATTTTAATTGTGGGACAAGCATTTAGTTCTCGTTGAAGTTGTATTTTTCTTCCAAATTTCAGCGAATGTTTTGCACTTTCTCTGACTCGAACAGAACGGTGATGAATTGAGCCAGCCAACCCAAACATAAACAAGCTGATAACTAGTAAATCCACCACTGCCATCCCAATCCAAATTATTACGAGTGGCGGAATTTTAGCTACATTTTGTTTTTGAGTCACCTGAAGAATTAAAGCATACGCAGCACAAGTTTGCCCCAAACACGCTACATTCATTAAAATGAAGAGAATCTTTGCATGAAACTCATTAAATAAGGTATTCATAAGTTGCAGTTTTCTGTAGAGGGTAGCATCGAATACGGCCTTTTTATCAAGCTTCCTGAATCGGAGAAAAATAAAGGCAGTTTTTTATATTTATTAATTACCTTTAAGAATTCATTTTGAGAAGAATTACCTCAGGATTTTGTTGAGCACAATTCTATGTCCAATCAAGCCAATTAGAATGTGATTACAACCGATTAGACAGCCTCTGGTGACAGCTGCCCAAAGATTATAATTAAGTATTGCGTTTATGCAAAATTCAACAAACTTCAAGGCTTCCCAATCAGCAGCGTCATAAAAACCTGCACAAAAAGGATTTAATGGGGAAAGAAAATTAGGTTGAGCACAAGGTCTCAAACCGCTACTAACAGCTAGTAGCCAAGGTGCAATCATTTCGGACAGACAGAATGCTTTACAAAGCAAGCGAACTGGGTAAATAGTACTATCCTCCCAATCTTCTACATTGATCCCATTTTCTAGTTCCGAAAGTGAGTTTAAGAAATGTGCGCAAACGTCTGAATCTAGGTAATTAAACCACATAATACTGGCAGCGAAAACAGATCCAATAACGAGCATCGACCCCAAACAAAAGCTTCCAACGTCACCCACTTTCTCATAATTCCCCAATTGGGAAGAAGTTATGATGGAAAGTAATATCAAAATTGTTGCCCAAACCAGCAGTCGCTTTTTCTTAGCGGATACAATCTTTCCAGTTGATTTTTCCCATTTGTAGCCAAAACCTGGAATCAGTCCGCTACGGCTATAGCCTTTTGTTAAAATTGACAGAAATCCAAAACTCTCCAACATTTTTAAAACTTGTGATTTAAGAATGTGAGCAGTAAAAATTGGGGCATTCCAACTAGTATAAATGGTAGAAGTTGTATGGTATGGAGCAAACTTTACTTGTATTAAATGTAGACAAGTTTGATGTTGGAAGTAGGAAATTGCGTCATACGTTTGAATTAAAGCTGTCAAATTCGACAGTTAAGTCTTTCTTGGGAACATCTTTTTGTAGTTTTACCAAATTACTTAGGTTGTGACAGACCACTCTTTTAATCATGTTGATCAGGAAAACTTCAAAATTTCATCAAAGGATTGATTAAATATTCTAATTAATGTCTTACTCAAGCATGGCTCAACGACGTGGGTATTGTAGATTACAAAATGTACATAACCCAAAAAGAGTTGCTCTCTGCTGCAGAGATAAATATATATACATACTTCATCGTAATTTCATATTGAGCAGCTACCAACCACGCTACACTTTACATTCTATGCATATACTTCCACTCAACAAGTGGCCTTCCTACCTACACCAATTTACATCGTATATATCCAAGATTTATACATGTGAAGATAGAATGACCATGTGTTTGCTCATTTTTTCACTCAATTCATAACAACAACATCATCATCATCGTTGAAAGCTCAATTTCTGTTAAATTAACTCGTTTAAAATGTCTTTCCAAGATTTATTAGAATTTCAAACTCACAAATTAGGATACACTTTCAAACACATTGAGTTACTCCAAGCCGCTCTGACACATTCATCAGATTCTGGAGGCAGTAACATTTCTGGTAAAAAATTTCGAAGATTGAAAGCTGTTGGGAATGCAGTGCTGAAATTAGTAGCTTCTGAATACGTCATTAAATCCAGTGATCTTGTGAACGAAGGGATTTTATCAAAAAGAAGGGAAATTCTCATTAACGTTAGTACTGCTCAAACTACCGTGGCAAAGAGCCTTTTTGGTGAAAATTATGGAATACTTCAAATTAGTGAGGGAACTCGCAACAATCCAACGTTTTATGGAGCATCAAATCATCATGAGTTTCTCAAGGCGGTTTTTGGTGCAGTGTTTTTAGACGCTGGTGGTTCTCCCGGAGTTGGAATTGAAAAGTGTATGAACTTATTTATAAAATTGTGGGAAGGGTTTGGAACTGTCAAAAATATTCCTGATTTGTCCACCTGCTTTCGAGTTCACAGAAAAATAAGGGAATTTTGGAATAGTGTGAACGTGAATTTGACCGATATTTTTCTGAACGTTGTTGAAAACTGTTTGGGTGTTCCGTTTAAAAATAGAGATTTGCTTTGTGAAGCCCTTATGCGTGCAGCTATTTACGATCGCATGGGAAACGACGGGAAGGATCTATACAAACCAAATTATCAGAGACTGGAATTTTTGGGCGATAGTGTGCTTGAGCTTATAATTACGGAGTTTATGTTCCATAAATATAAAGCTGATGATAACTCAGTTATAGTGGAGCAAACAAACTACGAAAAAAGTTCAAAACGATTGATGGAAGTTGCTGAACAATTGAAATTCGGGGCTCTTGGATTGGTTAAAATGCATGAGAATGTGGTTCTTGGAAACAATGATGACATTTTGGAAGCTGTCATAGGCGCTATGTATGTTGATAGAGGAGCCGATATATCTAGGCGATTTATTTGGGCGGAGTGGGGTTTCGTTCAGTTTACAAGTAAGTAAGAATTCTTTATACAAATTGGGAATGTACTAAATGAATATAATTTTATTTTTGTTTTCATATTTTTAGAAGCTGTTGATAATGTTCCAGAAAATTTACACAGAAGCAAGAACGCAGATCAAATTGAACTTGAATGCCGTCGAACTTTCTCACTTGAAAAAAATGGAGAAGAGAAATGGAACGACTTTCTTGAAGAGAATGGATTACAGCTAGACGAGACCAGCAGGAAATTGAGGGAGACGGAACAGGGAAATTTTCTTGGACTTTGCTTTGACCCCGTTCGGGAATTTTGGGGGTGGATGAAAAGACCAGTGGAAGCGGTTGTTGAGTTGGCTTTTAGTTTGATTGTGCTGATAATTGTTGCAGAAATTGTTATTTATTTTGGTGAACTGCATTGGAAAACGAGGAATCCCAGAAAATAATACAGCTTTTTATTACAATTTCCATGAGAATATTTTCAGCCGAAACCTTAAATTTATCTCAAGACATTAGAATTTAGACCTTCTAAACCATAAATAGAACATATAAAAAACTCATTGGTTGAAAAAAATGTAAATGTTACTTGGTAAAGAAATGCTTACTGGGTTCTTTCTTCAACCTTTCTATTTTTGTTAACTCCCAGTAAAAAGTAAATGCGTACCCTTCATACTGTTTATATTCACATATATCCTTACTGGCCAAGTACCCAAAAATACATATACATTATGTACAACTACATATCCCACTTAAGGAACCTTTCTATTATTCATGTCTACACATTTATGTGTCCTTTTTTCGTTCTTTTAAAACACTCTGGCACATTTTTCTTTTCATTCTGTTCTTGAATCTCATGGTTGTCGGTAATAATCCAAAATATTTTATTATCAACGAGTAACGAATCAGTAAAAAATACATTATTCACCATGATTCATCCACTTTGTGGCTTTTCATTGGAAAAGGGAACTCGCTTCATTGCAGTTTTTGATTTGGTAAGAATTTAGACGTCTAAATTAAAATAACTTACTTCTTAAAAATGTGAATGCAATTATAAATAATTCATCTGCTCAGGTTCTCTACATACTTTGCTCCCTGATAACTTTGATTGTTGACTACTCCACTGACGATTTCACGGAGGATTCCCTACCAAAACAATTAGCTGAAGATCCTTTCAGCTTACAAAAGCAAGAAATAGAAGAGGAGCCAGATTTTCGCTTTTTCGGACGTCCCGTTTCAATGTACGTGTACATGAGTCTCGTTGTCTTCATATTAGTTATGGTCGTGGGAGAGTTTTTACTTGAAATTTGGATGTTTTTCGTGCTCTCCAGAGCTTCAAAGAATGTAAGTCGTTCATTTATATTTTAAAATATTGTTGGTTTCTTTACAATTCTGTAAAAATATATCCATTTTATATTTAGCGTGACGCCGCAGCCTGTCGCCTCTGGCTTGGATTACGTGCCGCACTGTTCGTGCTGTATTTTACCTTGACATTTCTCAAATACGCGACGGTCGGCTGGGATTGGAGTGACTGGATTCTTCCACCCTATGCTTTTTACAGCATTTGGGAATTTATTATTGTAAACGAGTTCCGTAAGGAGACTAAAGCCACTTGTCGCATTGTAAAGTTGAGAGATGAAACTTGCTATGAATTTTGAGCAAAAATAGACTTTTTTTTTATAAATTTAAGAGTTAATTTTTAAACAATGATTATTAGTTAAAATCTTTTAAAATATTTAGATATTATTATAATTAATGAAAAATCAATAAATTATGTTATAAGTGAAGAACAAAATTAGTTTCTTGACCATCCATGTCCACCTCTTGCTCTGTTTTGACCTCTGTCTAAATTTCTTCTGCATTGCGAAGGTGGTGGTTCATATCTAGGAATATTTGTGGGGAAAGAAGACACGGGTTGCTGATTAGGGTTAGATGAGCTCCCAGCTGGAGAACCCTCCGTTTGGAGTATGGGTTGACCTGGGACAGCATCCGATGTGAATCTGGGGCATTGTGTGACATGCTCATCGAATATATGTCGCTTCTGTATTTCCTCTCTCATTGCAGCGTCCCAGTTAATATAGTTTGTGGCGTAGTCTGCCATCGAAATTCCTTCATATTGTGATGGAGAAGCTATCACCATTGCTCGTCTTTCAGGGCTCCTGAAAAAAATTACAAAATTTTTTTACTATTTTGTTTTCTTGCAATAAAGTAAACCTATTTAATAAACTATTACCATCTCGTTGTCCTTACTCCAACAAGATCCAAATATTCATTGGTTTTCAGCTCACTCCTACAAAACGCGTGGGTTGGGGATCTGGCATAATACCAGAGAAATACTGTGCACATTTCTTGCCGAGTTGAAAACCCTCCAACGACTGCCGAACCGTTTCGGGATGATATATCGTACGTGCATTCTTCACGAATAAAACCAGTTTTTAAAATCTATACCAATTTCAGCCATATAAACATGTAAAATAACAAGAGCTTACGATTAATTAACAGGTCTCCTGGCATTATTTTTCGTTCCTCCTTCAAGACTCGGTATTGTTGATAATTAAAGTCGAAGTTGTCATCTTTCATAATCCAGGGGAGTTCTTGGCCATCTCTAAAATGATGGTATTTTGAAGCTCTTCCTAAACGAAAATAATAACTTTTTTTTTCAATTTTTCGTTATGTTTATAATCTCTTTATAATTATTTGTAGCTACCTGAAATATGTGTATGTAAAAATGCAGCAAACACATTAATCCCTTCTTCCGGAAACATTTGATCAGTGCACCCAGGTGCACAATGTCCGGCTACTTCGTGAGCTTTCGAATTTGGTGGCACGATTATTGATGTTGAGCCAGGTGTAATTACTCCAAATGTTATCATTCCTGCATCATTTTCACGTAAATTATTTGTGTAATATGCTTCCAAAGAAAAATTGATTTCAAGATTTGGCTCTAGATTTGGATTATCGTAATGAGTTTGAAGTAAAAAGTATTCCGGTCCTGAAGCTGACATCGGGATTCCAGCATGCTCTGGGAAGAAATTTGGCTACAAGGAAAATATCAGATTGCCAATATTTTATAAATTTAATTTGAAATTTAACTCACTCTCGCCCCAACAGCAAAAACGTGGATATCTTCAGTGCAATATTCAGTATTGAATGAATTTGGATCTCTGATGAAATAGCATTCCTCTCCTTCACTTTGAGTGTCGAAAAGTGTTGCAGGATCAACTCCTTCCGGTGGATGGCAACGATACAAAAGGTTTCAGAAATTTCAGAATTTCAATTTCAAAATTGATAGCCTGTTCTACTTTCATGACTTTGCATTGGCTTTTGTGAAATTTGTTGTATGATTGATTGGCATTGGCTGGAATTGGTATCAATTCAGAACTCAGCAAGGATATTCCTGATTTGGGAATGAGCTTGCTCATTCCCGAATCTGCTCAAAAGCATTCTCAAAGCTGTTCTGAAGCTGGGTGAAAGTGAGGAATTAATGAGGACTCTCTCATGTTTGTGGAGATTAAAAATGCTCTGCAAGCCCTGCTCGGCACGAGGTTACGATAAATGCTAGCGCGTCTAAGGACTGAAGTGCTTCCGGAAATGTCTACAATGTTGGAAATGCGAAGGTAGATGTGGAGCAGGAGTTTGTGAAGGTTGCTAAAAAGTTTGGATATGAGCACTGTGCAACTCTCAGAGTTCCTTCAAAAGGTGAAGGAGAGTGCGGAACGGGATGCCCTCATGTCGTGATTCAACGCTGGATTGAAGGGAATGAAGGGATTTATATGAGTGGGAAGCTTCCAGAGTTGGTCCCCGATTTCTATGAGATGCAGCGAAATACCATGGATTACATTTACAAAGACCTTTTGTTCGTCAAGAGATAATTCGGGTTGTGAGCGGAATAAATTTCACGTTTTTTTTGCTTTGACAATAGTAGGAAAATATTAAATACATTTTTTACTTGTAAGTAATTTATGGAAGGATGACACAAAGAGATTAATAAAAACAATATTAAAATTTTATTGCTTTGCATAATTTTTTTTTGGAAGATTGTGAATATAGGTAAAAATCAAAAAAAGCTCTTATTGCATATTTCCTTGTATTTTATAATAATTTTGAGCTTTAAATTTTATGCTGATTTAACAAGTTGCAAAATTAAATCAGACCTGGAATATTAAAATACGTAATAAAAAATAAACGAAACAACGTTGAATAGACACAATTATCCTGCACCAAACTCAATCACAACTTATCACGATACTACGGCTGCGTATGGTGAAATGGTGCAACCATTCGAAAACCTTCAATGGGTCTGCTTGCTGCACTTTGTATTTTTCTCATTTGTATTTTAAAACTTTACGAAAAAATTACGCCTAAAAATGTTACAGACAGGAAAACTAGTAGATTTGAAAACCTTCCAGGACCAGGCCACCATTTATGGATGGATCAAACAATGGAGAACATGGAATCAAAAATGAGTCCAATCTTGTGACCACCTTCATCCAATTTGTTCCCATCGAGTTAGGTAGGCTTTGTTTTTTTTCTCACTTTTTCTGTAATATTTTGCCCGCGTCATGATACCAAAACCATCCCTGACTCGCGATGCTGTCCGAGAGTTCATGCGCTAAAAGCACATATCGTGTTGGATCTCGTCTGCATTAAGCAAATAAAATAGTGTATTTTGTGTTGTTCAGTTCCAGATTGGTTTGTTTTTGACTGTTGGATAAAGCGATCAACTGATTTGAGTCACTCAACGTGCCCTGAATTGTGTTAGAATTAATTTCGTCTTGTTGTGTTCGGTAATATTTTCTATTAAAAACGAACTAATATATCATAATTTTGTTGGGAAAAATATTCCTACTTAAAAATTGGGTATTTGTAGTGTGATTATAAAATTGAAGAGTGTATCATCAACTGATTATGCCTAATCTTGCTGACCTGTGAATCAGTTGAGTTTGCTTCAGTCAACTGTAGTTCCTATCCCTCATAGAAGTTTCTACAGCCAAAGAATTATTTTTAAGACTCTGTTTAGTCTCTGCTATGGACTTTATGTGCAGGATATGCCAGGAGTATCTGATGGAGCGTCCTCAAGAACTGGGAGAAGATGAAGATGATGTCATGTGTGCCCTTACTTGTGGACACCATTTTCATCGTGTCTGTATAAGCCAGTGGTTGAATGGAGACTACATGGTTGGTCGTGGTGAGATACAGTAAGTACAATAATTTATTCATATGTATGAGGATAGTTTTTGGTTAATAATACCAAATAAGAATGTGTGTAAATTGGAGTTAATTTTTATTTTTAGGACGGATGGGCGTTGCCCTTGCTGCAGGAAGGACGTCTCTCTTAAAACTGCCCTCCATATCGCTCTGTATCCAGCGTTCGGCGAGGAACGGAATAGAATGGTTAGGCTGAAAAGCGACTTGAAGAGGGAGGGAGAAGAGAGGCAGAAGATGGAAGCAAAGATGAAGGAAGAGTTGGTGGATCAAGTCGTCACCAACATATTTCAAAGGCAATATATTTAATGACTACGCGTTCAACACAATTAACAATATTTTAACTGTCCATTTTTAATTTGTAGAGACGACATGCTCAAAGCAGAAAAAGAGAAAGTGGATGCTCGTCGAAGACTTGCTGAAATGGAAAGAAAGCATGAGGAGGCTCTCACTCAAGTGCAGCAGCTGAAGAAAATGGTCGAGGAGCTCCAGCTACAAGATGCTGGCAAGCCAATGGCTGGTCGATGGCCTATGAACCGCAGAGGCTCTTCTGAGATTGATGCTGACCCGGACCTGGCCGTGCTAACTTCCAGTATGTGATACAGAGGACTCGACTGACTCGGACTTCGAGTCCGTATACTGGGTCAAGTTCGAAGATTGACCCCATACATGGGGCTCCCGGCTACGTGGATTTCACGCATCAACTTTTCCAAAACTAACTAGCTATTTGGTTCCAAGGCAAGCAGATTCCTAGAAACAACTTTTATTAGTGTCTCTCTCTATAGAGATAATTTACATTATTATACTTCCTTACTTGTTACTTTCATCCCGAAAGAGTTATCATTGACATGACACTGTGTTCCGTTTATTTAAAATTGACTATTACAGTAAATTATACTCCAATATCAGCTTTCAATCATAATATGTGCTTATTTCATGCATACTTCCTTTTATCTGAAGTTTTCACGTTTACGGCATCGCTATACAGGCATACTCTACAGAAAGCTATGTAATTTAACGCGTGTGTACGTGTCAATATGCACAAACGACGATTCACTTTTCAAACGATAACAGCATATAATGATGGCCTCATGAGTTTGTATGGATTCGAAAAGGTATTATGAGTGTAATTTAGGCATGCATAAAAGTAACGACCTTCAAGTACATTCAAGTAATAAACTGCTGACTTGATGATCCCAATGCAGAGCGAATCGTTGGCCCTGAACGTAACAGCAGACGTTCCTCGTATCGACCCCTATGGGGCATGAGTTGTTGCAGCATTTCCAGGTCCCTGGACTCAATACCTGTGAACTTTCCGTTCTATAGACGGCAGTCGTCGGACCACGTGGACACCTTGTGCTTGCATGACTCGACGCACTCGTGGGAGTGCTTGGGCATCATGATTCTTAGGCATTCTTGTTCGGGGAGTTGTTCAAGATGCACGGTATGTCGCGGGTCTGCGTGTTTCTGCAGCAGTCGGACCAGTTCATGTTGTTGTAGTGGGCGCACGGGATGACATCGCAAGGGCGATCCACTGTGCACGCAGTAGTCTGGTGGAGTTTGACCCCTTACGCAACCGAACGTAACCACTCATGCGTGTTCGGCTCTGCCGTCGCTGCTTATCACGTACTGGAGCACTATAGCGGGGCGTTCGATGGAGTTGATTCTCTTAACGATCTGGTCTGAGCCGCTGTACTCAACATACTCCCGCCGTAGTGGATCATTTTTCTGAACACAGACACTACGACCGTTCATCACGCACTTGCTCGTCATCGGGCTAGGAGCGCGATTTGGTTGTCGTACGACCAGTTGTGGATCTCGATGTGACCACCGAACGTGTGTTACCATACTTTGTGCCAGCCTTGTGATGTTGTGCACGTGCGTATCGCACGCCGTAGATTTCTAACGGGAACAGCAGTTTTTGAAACGTTCAAGCGTGTTTCCATCCGTTATTGATGTTAAATATACCTACATGCGGTTCCAGCTGAATGGAACCTCCTGCATTCCCATTCCTCCCCATTTTCTCGTCATCCCCATGACAATCTCTAAACCAGTTAAAAATCGATCTGTTAATTTGGTATTGACTTGCAACGCACGACTACTGTGTCTTGTATGCTCGAGCTCTTCATGCTCTTCGCTTGTTTTGTACAGTACTATCTTGCGGGATGTGAACTCCAATGACAGGGGCAATGGAATATTATACGTCATTACCGTGATCTATCGTGAAAACACGCGAGTTCTTAATGCATTCAATTTCACGTACTTGTTTTGGATGGGAAGGAAAGTTAACATGCGTATTGAGGATGCTTGCGATCTGATTATTTGCACAATGTTTGACACGATGATCGGATGTTTTTGTACCACACGAATCGCAATCGTCAAGATTAAGATAACTGTATTATGGATTTATATTAAAATTTTTCCGGCCTTTGTTCGTTTTGTGAATAGTTTTATTTATTTAAAACCAAGCAAGTAAATAATGCCACCATGATCAACAACAAGACACATTTAAAATACATACAAGTAAATTTGTCTTACATACAACCGACTAATGAGTGATCCTAAGCTAAATTATAAGAATAAAATTACTACTTTCTATATAGCATCTATCAAAAGCAGACCAACTCTATATACAATTCTTTTTCATCATAACAAATATAATGTTACTGACATGCTAGAAACTTTTTAGATCAAAACTATTTACTTCCAATTAATGCATAAAAATAATTTATGTATAGGCTCGACTTCGTTGACTCATATAATACATTGTTACAATACCAACCTTTATCGCGAAAATCTGAAAACGGGATTGCTCGAAATGAAGTGGTAATATTCTCATTTAGTCTGCATTGTCATCAACATCAGTTTGTCCTATTCTAACACTTCTTCTTTTATGTTATAACAATTTTTAATTTATGTTTTATTCTAACACTTCTTATTGTATGTTTTATTCTAACAATTTTTTCTTTATGCCCTATTCTAACACATTTTACTTTATGTTTTATTCTAACACTTCTTATTGTATGTTTATTCAAACATTTTACTTTATGTTATATTCTAACAATTCTTATTCTATGTTTATTCAAACACATTTTACTTTATGTTTTATTCTAACACATTTTACTTTATGTTTTTATTCTAACACTTCTTATTCTATGTTTTATTCAAACACATTTTACTTTATGTTTTATTCTAACACTTCTTATTGTATGTTTTATTCAAACACATTTTACTTTATGTTTTATTCTAACACTTCTTATTGTATGTTTTATTCTAACACATAATTTTTTATTTTGCTTATGTTCTAAATAACTTTTCCATACCTGCGCAAATTATTGTGCAAGGTTGCATTTTACCAAGACATCTATCTGATTCAACTACAAAAACTGACTACTCTCACTCTCCCTAGACTAATCAGAACATTAATAAATAGAAGTACTAGGACAGCTGAAGATGCTCAATGTGGCGACTGGCAGCTCGATAGTCGACCGACCTATTTTTTTACAAATGAACATAGCTTATACACTAAGAATGGGATGATTCCAAGTGCAGACAAAATCAGTGTAATCCATAATAACGTGTAGATGTCTTTTGGAAGGCGACAAGTATAACTCTCACTTGTTGCGTCGGCCATGTGGATCCATTGGAGTGCACCTGCTGCAGCTGCTCCTTGAACATAGTGCATTCTGTACAAAATGTACGTGATTATCAAACTCTGGACCGCCTCCCATACGTAAGCAATGATGTCCTTAATTGAGGAGAGCATATCTGGTTCAGGGGTAGGGCCGCCGATTGTTGGATCGTAGTGTTCGTTGACAAGGGCTGCAACCGTTGAGAATGTGGTTGATTCCTGTCCATCCTCACTCCCTGCCATTAGATCCTGTAATAATAAGTTTAATTTTTTTATTCAACATGACGTTAAGAGTAATTATATATTGAGCCGAATCACAACTTACCTTAATTACTGAGAACTGGACCGGGAGTATTGTCTCAATCTTAGGATTTTTTGCATGTTTGCACGGGACTCCTGATGACTTCCCGACCAGTCGATTGTTCCAGTAAATGTCGCATTGAGAACATGCGAGAGTTATTTTTGTGCTGCCAATTTTGGGTGGGTTTGTGAGTTTGATCTCTTCTGTGGGGCATCGAACTGTTATACCGTCTTGTGGTAAGTGTACTCCCAGGAATACATCCTCTGACACAATTGAAAGCTCTACCTGTGACCTCTGGCTGCACTTAAGTTTACAGTTTTCTCTGACTGATTCTATAGAGCCTTTGAGAAGCATCTCAATGCATACAGAAGATGTGTCCATGTCCGTTTCCTGTAACCACTTTCTTACATCAAAAGATAGAAATAATTGTATTTAATGAGATAAAGCTAATTACCATGGGAAGGAGACATAGGCCTGTACTTAGTTGACAGGTTTCCACTTCCAGCTCCGTGACCGAGTAGACGTCCTGTGTGTTAACCTCCTTGATTACAATGGAGGCTGGCGTGTCCAGCGAGCATGTATGGTTGTTGTGTGCAAATTGGATTGGGCGGTACTCGTAGATCTTGTATTCCGTCTTCCTCTTGAGTGGGATGCCCACTTTCAACAGTCCACCTGTTTGAACAGAGAGAGAGAACATTGGTTTTTTATACAATCTGCTCTATATCAGTTAACAGTGATTTAATTACCTCTCGAGTCCCAGATGTACTCAGCTGTTGGCAGTCTGTAGTACTTTGAAACCTCTCCGGGTTTGTAGACCAACTCTTTGTCGGCTGGCATGCTCGCATCCAGCTTGCTGAGTTTGTACTTGAGAAGCGCCGGGGGAATAAATATTGGGGAGATGGTGTTACTTTGACATTGCGTGAAAGCGTGCATATGCATGCTATATACCGTCGCGATATACTGTAGGCGTTGCATGTCCGTAATGATGGATTGTTGGAAAAGAATAGTTTCACCCATCCTTTCATTGTTAGTGGAGAACATGAACGAGTCATTTTGTTGTTTATGGACCATCGACTCAATGAACTCTGTTCTTCGAAGTACGTCAACAAACAGCTTCCTGGTTTCGGTCTCAAACTCGCTGACCTTGTCAACGAGTTCTGTAAAGGCCTTTTTATCTTCGGGTGAAGCCGCGCGTTATGAGGCAATCGTGTTAAGGATCCCCCTATCGCCTGTAAAAAGACCCTGGAATAGCTTGTTTAAATCACTCGTGCTTACGATCTTGCCGATGAGCTTCATCACTGGCTTGATAACCTTAAGCACCCATCGTTTCCCCCTCGGTTTTATTGATTTTGCGTCCGCGTTGAACAGCTTCCTGAGAGTCAGTCTGATTTGAACGTCATCCATATACTCCTTTCCTACTGCTTCTTCCATTTCCTTGGTTGGCGAACCAGATGGAACATCAACGGCCATAATGGTACTAAACCATTTGTCGCTGATGTTGGTGGGCGTGTAAACATCTTCGTCATCCAGTCCATTGGTCGTAAGTACCCTGAACATTCAGTCAAATCATGTAAAACTAGTCATCCAACACCATGCAATTTTGGATGAAAAATGGATTGAAATGCGAGTACGCACTTGTTAACTAATTTCAGCTCGTTCAGTAGATCATTGAGCACGTTGTTAGACTCGTTCATCATCTTGCAGACGTCAGTGGTCGCCTCTTCTTTGCTGCAACTAATATTTGAGAGCGAAGGGGGTTCCGGAATGTCTGCAATTTTATAGACAATAGAGCGATTTGTACTCACTATCCCCTTTAGCTATAACAGTGGGTAAGTGACCGTAAACGTAACTTACCGGGAATGAGGAAAAAAATGTAGTCCATCTCTGTGAACACTTGGTGATTTCCGTAACTAGAGCTTCCCTTGCTGATGACAATGGCGTGCTGATCTTGTGCCACGATTTCCAGTGCCTCGATACTTAAACGATTTTCAAACATTGATTTAAAACTAGCTAAACAGTAGTTACACATCCAACATTGCTGGGCTCATTGTACCACGTTATTTAAATCAGCGCATGTAGATTGTTTCATGTTATATTATATTTTTCATACCTCAGGATATTGAACAGGTATAAGGTGACCGATGTAATCAGGAACAACCACTCCATTTTCCGCCTCATCCTTGATGTCATTTTGGCACGGTGTGCCTGATATTTTACAACTAAACGAATATATTGTAGCAAGCTTCCAGTAACTACACCTTGTTAGGGATATATATGTTCACTCAACTGACTGATAAAAATATCAATCAACACTTAAGAATGCGGTCGGTTTGTTCTGAATGCCGGATTTTAAAGAATTCAGTGGCAGTACACTGGAAAGGAAGTCAATGTGGGAATTGTCAAAACTTGTCTTTCTGCGTCTACTCTCATCTACTGTCACGACATTCTAGTAGCATTCACGGCACTATCTTCAGTAACTCGTCTGTAATTCAGGCACAAACAACTCAAACTCAACAAAACTGAGATTTTATCGTATTCAGTGTCAGTACACTGAAAAAAGAACAGCGAAAGTCAATATCTTTTATTGTATAACACTTAATGTCGAACAGAGCTTTACAGAGATTCGGATTTTCATGACTGTCATCGCCCACCCTCACTTTTCAACTGATAGCATTGGATCAAACGAGTGTCAGCAAGGGAATACTTGTCTCGTCTTAGCTTCGAACGCAATATAGGGCGGCGATGACTCACTGTCCAGTATGAAGGATGCCTGAAATTCTCGAGCGCAAATATTTTCAGTCTGCTGCACTTGTATAACTGCAAACTCGAAGAAGGAGCCCTACTTCTTTAGGTAACTTGTTGCTTCTGCAACTGAAAACGTATCGAAAACAGAGAGCATACTAATGCATTTACTCTGTTTTCGATAAAGAGATTCATTGGGTAAATATTACCATATATGGTAATGCATAAATGCAACTCGTTCATAAATGTCCTTTTCAATCCTACATCCATAGTTTGTTCCCTTATTTCAAAGGGACTGTCAAAAATGATGTTTGTTTTACCGAATCCCATATACAAACGAATGCAAGCAACAGGTTTATGGTTGTACATGAGGAGTACTTGGCCTTATTCCTCTAGAGCGTTGCGTTTTAGAAGTTTTTGTGCACAGCCAAGTACATGCATGTGTTGTTTGTTCCAAATTCCAAAAGACTGAACTGGACCTTCAATCAGAAAACACCCAAAGCATAGTTCACCATGTATACGTCAACCCAAAAAAAGATTACTTTATGACTCAACTGCATTTAGCATGTTAACATTTCGTGTATGTTCTGTTGACAACATTGTATTTGCTGTGTAAGTTCATTTATTCCGTACCTTCAGACATTATTTCACATATGGACAAAGCCTTTCCTTTATAATTCAATAAACTTTAGGTCCAACAGCAGCCAGAATTTGCGTTTTTGTTTTTATATGAACCTTTTTTGAGTAGACCAAATATCAAAACACCCTATGTTTAAATGTGTACTATTGGGCACTCACTTACATCATATTTATTAGATACATACACATGTTCATTCAACTTTCAACGAAAAACACCCCTAGAGTCCCCCTTATCTTTTCCAGATGTCGATAAATGTATTTTACTTATTTTAAGATACTAAATACTAAAATTGTATTATTTTTAAACCTGATTTTCAATATTTTTTATCCGTCTTTAACGTTTGTAGAATTTCTGAGCATTTGGGATTTTGTAATTAAATTCTTCTCTATTTCCAATTACTTAAACATTAAATTTACGAAATTTTGCCCAGAAATTCTATTTATAAATTTTAAGCTAATTATTACGTCTCTATTCAAACTAATATGGCTTTAGAACAATTTAGGATCTTAATTTGGCAAATTTTTGTCAGTTTTCGCTAAATTCTCTCAAATATTGGCAAATTTCTGTCAGTTTTCGCTAAATTCTCTCAAATATTGGCAAATTTCTGTCAGTTTTCGCTAAATTCTCTCAAATATTGGCAAATTTTTGTCAGTTTTCGCTGAATTCTCTCAAATATTGGCAAATTTCTGCCAGTTTTCACTGAATTCTCTCAAATATTGGCAAATTTCTGTCGTTTTTGCCGAATATTGTCTTAATTTTCTCAAATCTTCTCTAAATTCTTTCAAAGCTTACTTCTTTTAAAATTCGCTCAATTTCAGCTAAATTATCTCGACATTCGCTCAATTTCAGCTAAATTCTTCAAAATTCGCTCAATTTTGCCTAAATTCTTCAAAATTCGCTCAAGTTACTCTCAAACTGTTCTGAACTTCGCTAATTTCCCTTAAATTTAACTAAATTTTTCGAAAACAATATATTCAGGAAGTTGTCAACTCGAAATGCAGATTGCAGCAATTCGGCTGCTCTCACCGATGCTGAACAGCATACACTGCCCATACCGAGCAACCAAGTTTTTAAAACTGTCCCGTGAGTTGTTTGCATACTACTGTTACCACAATCTGCAGTTGACGGCCTTAAGAATACTGAATTAAGGTCCAATTTACAATTTTTAAAAATAGTGTTTTGAAAAATGAAGGGTTAGGGTGTTCAGGTGAACAGAGATATCCAGGTCTGATCAAATTAACTCACCAAAGAGCTCAGAGATTTGTTGTTGTTCCCGTGCGGCCTGAGCGGCTGAGTTCGCTTATCATTGAGAATGCATCCAAATAGTGCGGCGGCGGTGGCCACCGGAGCCACAGCAATACTGTCTCCTGCTAGCAAGAAATACTGTGGCAATAATCACGGGTTGACATCCGGTCCAGGGGACGGGGTCACGTTGTACCTGCCGGATTTCTGGTCGGACGAGGAGCCCCGTTTCTTCCCTCCACCTCATCCACTACTACTCCCTCCTCGCCTGAAATCCATGGCTCGCCGCTCCACCGCCCCGTAGTCAGTGATCTTCTCCTTTGGACATTCTCGATCCCATGTGGACTGGCTCGTAGGTCTCTGACGTGGGGGTGCTGGGTTTCTGTGGTGGAGCTGTTGGCTGGGATTCGGAGCGGGTACGACTCCTGGACAGAGAAGGTACCGAGGTAGAAAGGTACCGGTAGAAGGTAGTACTGCTACCTGCTACCTTACCTAAAAGTAAAAAATACCGGTTACCTTTACCGGATACCTTAAGGTAACGGTAAAAGTACCTTCTACCTTTACCGGCTACCGGGCTGACTTTAAAAAATTTAATTTTGTACAAATTAGTAAAGTTTATCCCATATTTTGAACTGTTTTACCAGTTTTTTTTGTAAAAACCAGCTGTTTTTTAAAGAAATATTGGGACTTTAAGAAGAAACGCTTCAAATTCTGATAAAAATTGATAAAAATTGTACCTTGTACCGCTACCTTCTACCTTACACAATTTTGGAAGTACCTACTACCTATACCGGCTACCTGAAGGTAAAGATTAAAATACCTACTACCTTTACCGGGTACCTGAAGGTAAAGGTAAACTACCGCATACCGATACCGGGTACGGGAAGGTAAAGATAAAAATACCTTTCTACCTTAACGAACTACCTGTCCCATCTCTGCTCCTGGATCAGCTGTGCGAGCGTCAGGATCCAAGCTGTTCCTTGGGAACGTGTCTTGCTTACTCGATAGCTCGGGGGCTTCGTTCTCAAAGTCTATTGGGAACACCGTTGAGAGCTGCTTTATCACCTGCTGGAAGCCCTCTGGGGTGCTTGGCATTTCGTGCTTGTTTATCACGCTCCAGCATTTCAGCTCCGACTCTAGCGTTTCGCCATACCAGTACTTAACTATTCCCCTGTTATTTGAATCTGACGTTCCAAATATGCTCATCGTGAGGTTCAAGTGCTCCTCGTTGTCCACGAACTCGTTCAGGCCAATTCCGTCCACCACCAGCATTATTATCTGGGTGAGTCTGTTTACGCCTGCTGACCAACTGAAGCGGGGAGGTTCTGCGGGATAAAGACATGATATATTTTTATTTAACGTTACCGTTTGGATAAGCGTTAAAATGAACTAACCATGAGCGCCCGTTTCCTGTCAGCGAGCTCCTTCTTGAGTGATTTGTATTCATCATAGTTGAGCTTCCTGTCTTCAATCTTGATCTGCTTGGCTACTCCTTGCTAACAACCAGCCTGTAGTCCGCCATCAGTTTAGAGCGCTCCTTCTTGCTGGATGTATGGCTTCCGAACACAGCATTTTGAAACACTCGGAGAGGACGGTTGATGGGGCTTCAGCATTTGGGCGACAACGTTTACGCTTGCCCATTAACGAGCGTTTATTTTAACCTGTTTTAAGAAACGGGCACTTGAAAGTGGCATGAATAAGATTGTTTATGTACATAAGAACGTGGTATTTGGGAATGGGATCAGCAGTGTACGGAGTTCCCGTTTGGGGTAACGTGAAATTAAGTTGATGTTCATTCGAATTTGTTGGGTTTTTTCGTGCTGTTTATGAAATGAACGGTATGAAATATTCTCCCGAGCTCTAATTTCCTAGACTTTGCCTGATCCCTGGTCTTTTTGTTTCGATCACGTTGTTCTTGCTCATGCACGCGAGTGCGCACACACGCGTGTGCATCATGATAAACACTTGGCAAGTCTTGGAATGTTTCTGGAGAAGCGGACGCTCGTTTCCGACATACTATAATAACAAATGCAGATGAGACGAGCGAGATGGGCCTTGAACTGTCGCTGTTTAAACGTTTTACTATACGTACAATGGGAAAAAGAACGCATGTGAACCTCAGTCTGGTTTAGTAGTCCGTATTGTCCACAACAACTACTCTTGCTCCAGCTATACAATTTCTAAAACTCTCTTAGCTTGTTTATGCGGATATTTTCTGATCGTGTGCTATCAGGCACTGGAGTCGAGTTCCAGTTTTTTGAAACTAAAATTCCCGTCTCAGAGCGGTCGAGGCTATTACTAAAAATGTGCAAACTCTGAACACGAATCTGCTCAAGTTCTGTCTTGGAGTAAGTGAAATCCGACTCGGTCAGTTCTGCCCCACGGGCAAGTTCCACAAGATATGACGGCTTCAAGACGCCTGTCCCCTCACTCGCAATACACTTCCGGATGATCGCCTTCATACCCTCCTTCTTTTCTTCATTATCACATGTACCATCCCATATGAATGTGACGGCGGAAACAATATCCTGTGTACAACCTTCGAGGTGCTCAGTGTCCCCCGCTCTAATAACACTAAAATAAAATCATCATGAGTTGAGGTTTAAACAAAACAAGCAGAAAAAGGGACATGATAGCTTACTCTCCTCCGGCGACGAGTATTATGTCAACGTAAAATTGCTCTTTGATGCAAAGCGTTGAGACGATGAATTGGCGTCCTCGCAAACGCCCTTTGAGTTGCTCCTGTACAATCAAAGGGATATGTTCTTGAGTGCACTCACTGCTGTGGATGCCCTTAAGCCAGCTCGCAATACATTGGATCGTTCGCATCCGAGGAAGGAGCTCACTCACGAAAGTCGGTGACAAAAGGCAGTCTTCAACGCCAGATTGACTAGTAAACTTGGAACACTTGGCAAGGAGTGATTTTGTGAGGGCTAGCACGTTCTCATTCTTGCAGCCCGGTTGAATTCTAAAAATCATCTTGCTCAAGATTGGCGGAGCTGGTTTTGTTAGCCGGAACGAGAGTCCAAACAGTCCTGGAATTGGTAGCAGTTTATTTTGAGCTATACAAGAGTCAATCCAGTCCGAGGTGACAATAATGCGAGTGGGGCGCTCTGTAATCAGTTCCAGGACCCTTTCCAGCTTCAAAGAGTCGTCAATTGATGGTATGAGTGAAATTGCGCCAGCTGCTGAAGAGAGGTCACCACCTATAGTCTAAAAAATCAAATTTGGACGAGGAATTAGTGTTTAGAGAATTAGTTAAAAATGTGCAATCTGTAAATGCTCACCAACGTTCCGTACGATCCCTTCGAGCAGATCAACTTGACCGGGGTCGGAAAACAACATTGATTCCAATTGGAAATAAAGACCCTCGAGCAACTGGAGACCTCCGCAAGAGAGAAACGACTCGACGCTGCTTCCGCTTGCCAACTTGCTCTTCAGCTCCTTCTGCCAACTGTCTCCCTTCAAACGACCACCAAGCGATTGCTTGAGACTCATCATCATTCCCGTGATGGCGTCGTCCAGTTTGGTAGCGGATAGGATTTGTGGATGAATAAAAACTGCATCCAGATCACATCCCTCTTCATCAATATTATGTACCACAATTCCGGCATGATGACTGACAGCTCGAAGAGTATCCTCCCAGCCTCTGGATGAACTGTTCTTTGTCCTATCACTAATCTCTCCACCATTATACACTCCAAGTTTTTTTCCAGACAGCAAGAGAGACTTGAGGGGCTGCTCAAGCCATAGCAACTCGCGGCTTGGTTCCGCCGACAGCTCCTTCCACACGTTCTCACTTAGTATCCTGAAATGGAATGAACAAAAAAACTAAAACAATGTTGGAGGGAAACAAAGCATGTCTTGATGGAATTGGATGAAATGATTGACTAACCGTGTACTTGACTCGAATCCTATGAATTTGCTAATTGTTTTCTCGAACTCGGGACCATCCACGACTACCCAGTGTATTTGCCGTCTAGACTTACTTTCCTTGATTACCTTAAGAACTGGGAGGGCATCCTTGTGGCAATCAACTTCTAGTCTGAATCGTGATGACTGCCGTTTGAATGACTTGCGCTTGGAGTCGGCCGCTGCAATGTAATGAATTAGTGGACCCCCTTGACGATACCATTCTTGGAAGCGCTCAAAGCTTAGCTTGGACGGAGTCTGAGCAGGGTCCATGACGAAACTGAATTTCAAACTTAGTAATAGATTATAACAACGACAGTAATTATTATATCGTCATCAGAAAACGAAACGAACAGAAAAAAATTCCATTTTTGTGACTGAGCCAACAAAGAAAGTTTCGAGAGGACGCGAGAGGATAAAAAATCACCTTCCTTTGACCAACAAAAATGCTTTGACAAACTTTTACTGCAACAAGCGGTGGTGCTGCTCTCATCAAAGAGAAAAAAGTGACGCTGAGGAACGCTTTGAGAAAATGTTACTGCAAATCTCTTTGTAAAAGCAAAGAGAAAAAAAAGTAAACAAAAGGAGAGACGTGATTGGTCGAGCGCGTCCGCTAAAGGACTGTTTACACCCACGAGCTGGCAACCTCAAGCAGTAAAAGGCTGAAAACACTCTCTGCTGCTCAACTACTACACTAGTGTCAATCGTCCATTTTCTGAGAGATTGCACATTTACTGTGGATGGAAGAACGAGTTGGTTTTTTCACTCAATGTTGCCTCTTTCAAGCTAATCGGACGGAAACTTTTATAACTATTATTAGTGCAGTCGTTTAAGTATATTTTCAACAATGCCACGAATGCACCTTAATCTCAATCTCAACAGATTTGCGATGAAAAGCACGCACGACAGGCTAAGTGAGTCGAGATTTGTCTCCGAACCAACTGATTATCGTTAATACCAATAATAAATTATTCTCGTTTTGGTTGTTTATTAACAGGCGGGATGCGGCCAACGGGTCAGCGTCTCCGGGACCTCGCAATTCGTGGCGGAAGGTTGGAGCAGGTACTGAGTAGCAAGTACACTCCGTTCAGTGACAGTTCAATCCCAAACATGACGCTGAAAAGAAAGGGAACCATGTTGTTTGCACTGGACAACCTAACCTTGTTGGGAGTGCTACTTTGTAAAGTAAAGGGTGAGCATGAGCTTTAATGTTTTTTTGTTCAAACTGAATATGCTGAACTGAGTATAACTGTGATTTTGGTTAGGTTGTCGAGCGGCAGGAAGCGAATTTTGTGAGCGTCATGAGATCTTATTCTCTTCGGATTCGAGTAGCTCTAGTCCCAGGAGAACCAGGAGTCAGACAATGTCGCCGCCGCCGCCGCCACCACCGGGGCCATCCTCCAGCGAGGAGTCAAGTGATTTCATTTTGCCGGTGAAGAGAGCCAAATCATCAGCAAAGCATGTGTACTCCTCTACAAGCTCTGAAGAACTTTCATGTTCAGTGGAAGCAACGTTCTCTAGTCCAGTAGTGGTAGAATCAACACTTGGCAGCTCAAATAATCAGAACAGTTCAGTTCAGCTGGGGAGTTTGAATAATGAATGCAGTTCAAATCATCAGGAGAGTCCAGATCATCAGGAGAGTCCTGATCATGAGAAGAGTTTAGCAGTCAGTAGCAGCTCAAGAGATGGAACTAGGATGGTGGATGCGATCCAAAATATTACAAGGAAGGGGACATCTAATCCATTTGAATTCTAAATCACATGTAAATGAGTTGGAATGACGAAAATAAATTTATGTAGACCGTATCGCTTCTACTCGTTTTCATTTCATGCTAATCATAGAACCTAAGATACAGAGTTTGCACATTCCCGATAAAGGTAGATAATAGTATAGCTGCATTAGTAGTAGTAGTAGCTCATTCGACTCCAGCCACTCAACCACTCAACAGCATTTTATTTTCCGTTCAAGTCGTACAATATGGACTATCAACCCTCCGATCCATATAGTGATAGGGAGAGAAAAAGAGCGAGGTTGTGTAGGTTCACCCGTGAGAATCCTCAAGTTACCCCGTCACCTACAACTTCGCCCTATTCGTCAGTGAAGAGTTCTCCGTCCACGTCCAGAGCTAATTCGATTAATAATAACGACGTGACAGTGGTAGACGTGGCAATGCTAAGTGACGAGAAATTGCTAGCTGAGGAAGCAATTAATAGTGATGATGCCATTTCCAGTGAGTCTACCGTTCACCCATACACACCACCAACAATTCTGTTGACTCAGCCAGATGGAGGCCTCCATGTACTACATTCGCCAGTAGAAATAGTGTACGATGGAAGTAGTACAAACACCAGAATCTCACCCAACCATGACTCTGTGCCATGTAGGAAGAGGAAAGCAGGACTCAAGCCGAGAACCATAAAGTATATAAACGAGAGGTGGAACAGCCACTCGGAGGATGACGATCCTTTTGCACGAAAGTATTTTCCACCAAGAGCTAGAGCTATTTTTACCCACCCCCGAGCAAATTCTTCACCATCTCGAGCAAATTTCCAACCACCGCGAGCAAATTTTCAACCACCTCGCTCAAATTTCCAACCACCGCGAGCAAATTTCCAACCACCTCGAGCCAACTCTACTCAAACATCCAGACAGCAGCTAACGAGTGTTAGAAACCCTCATTTCAGACCATCCTTGTCGGGGTTATCGTCCAGCTCCAGTCACAGTCTTTCGTCACAACAGTCGTTCAACAGCCCCATACTGGAGCTACAACGGATTCTGGAGGAGTGCAAGTTTGTGCTGCCTCCTGGGATAGAGAGCTTTGGAGCTCTAAAGTAATTGACAGCGGCCGGGTTGCGTCTACAGATGAAGATTGGAAAGCTGTCGAACCGGAACCCCAGGCTATTCCTAGCTAACCAGAATAGAGTTTGGCGAGTGCAAATATGGTATGACAAGTTTATTAGCATATCGGACAGCAGCAATCGGAACGTTGCGATTGAAGCAGCTGCCCATGAATTTCTTTGTAAAATGTGCAAGCTGTTCCATTCTGGTTGTCCTCCTCTTCCTCATTTTAACGAGGAGCTGCTCATCCCGAGAGGAGTGGTTGGCTGGGTACATGACCTCAATCTGAAGATACAATGTGACTGGAAACGGGAGACAAGTAGCGTGGAGCGAGGGGAAGGCTCTTCCGGCTTTCCCCAAATTGAGTTCAAGACAGCATTCACAATCGCAGGAAGCTATTTTTCTGGTAAGTAGGCTCATAAATGCGATTTAGAAGAGCAAAGAACGAGTACCGATTTGTAATAATATTTTAATGACATTGTTGCAGGTACTCATAGCTTTACAAAGTTCACCCTCCGCATCGCCTGCAGGAAGGTGTACAAGTTTTTTACAAACGAGAACCTGACCAGTATCGACTACTATGTTGGTGAACGACGCGAGATGGGACAGCATTACAACTACCGTCATCACGACATTAATACCTACGAAATCAGGGTGAGTACTAACGTGTTGCATACCAGCTTATAGCAATGCTAATAGATTGAATTGAATATACAGAGATTGCACATTGTTGTAGGATGGTGATGAGCTTGGGGTGGAGGACATGGAGACGTTTGACAAAACTCTGGCCAGGAGCATCGTGCTGAAGGAGCGCATCCAGAAGATCCACAGTGCCCGTCTAGCCAGACTGCAACTGCAGCCCCATCCCTTTTAATTTGCATTTCTAATCCAGATACAAATATTTTAATGCAAGACCAATATACACCTACGTATATTCATGCACTCAGTTCCTTTTTATTATTTGCGTTACGCCCCCAAATAACGACTCATTTTTTTAGTGGTAATAAATATCAAAGATCCCAACCGAGCGAGTTGGAACAACAAACAGTCGTACTAGTATTTTTCTTTGCATATTCAACCGAGTAGTCGGGATGTTATTTCAACCGAGCATATTGGGATTTTTATTGTCAACCAAATTAGATGCATCGGGAAAATCACCAGAAGCTAATTGTCTGGGATATTCTAACTATTCACCAGGAGCAGGCCTGGGAGCAGCATAATATGCGCTGAGTTGTTGTAGGTTGGACTAGCAAAATAGAACTGAGCATGTTTCATAGGGGCTGCATCGCAACGTCCTTACATGCACAATAAACGTACGTTGTATGTAAATGAACAATATCTGAGAGCTTGCACATTTACTGATAACAGACAGAAGCCAATATTCGGGAGATTGCACATTTATAAAGTTCCATGAACAGATGTAAAAACGAGAGATAATGAGCATGCAATGTATCATAATTTCATAAAACGTTACCAGCACGAGTATTTTCAGTTTAGAACCCAACACTGTCATTCCCGAATCAGTAACCAGCTTGGTCATTCCCGAATCAGAAACCAGCTTGGTCATTCCCGAATCAGAAACCAGCTTGGTCATTCCCGAATCAGGAACTGGCTTGGTCATTCCTGATTCAGGAACGAGCTTGGTCATTCCCAAATCAGGAACGAGCTTTGGCATTCCCAAATCGAGAATATCCTTACCGAGTTCTCATTTACTGCCATCTCCAAACACTGCCAATCAATCATAGAACAAATTTCATAAAAACCAGTGCAAAGTCAGTGACTCTTCAGCTTACATTAGGTTGGACGTGTTGCTTATCTTTCTCAGTTGGGAATACCTGATTAAACTTGAGAAGGAATGTTAAAATTAAACAATATATTGATTTTAAACATGTTTTATTTGTTTAATTTAGTATTCTCACTTTACCCCGATAATATGATGTTTGGAGGTCGTTGGAACTTTATGAAAGGAGCACCAATACATTGTCTCTTGAGAAGGCATTATAATTGTTTTGGACATGTTGAAAACTTGGGTAGATCCATCCTCAGTTAATGGCATTCCTTTACTACTTGCTGGAACGCGGTCATCCACGCTACGCGGAGTTAAATCTGCGTCAAGTAGGTATGCAGCAAAGTTTCCTCGACTTTGAAAACTTTGGGTTTCGTCATAATCATCAGTTTCACCATAATCCCAGATGATGGTAAAGAGGTCGTCCTGGAATTGAAAAATTCAATTTTTGTACTTATTTTAAAATAAAGGAATTGAAATATTATTTTGTACTCAATTACTGTTATTGGCAAATCTTGGCTATCGCAAGTATCAAATGGTCTTGAAAAACTCAAAAATGTTGTAGAATTTCGTTCCCAAGCTTCATCCAATCTCCAATCTTGTATTGAATCGATTTCCACCCTCTCCGTTCCATGTCGATCTGTAAAATAGGGTTGACCAGCGTCGTTCACACCACCAATTACAATATCTGCCCCCAGCCACTTCCCCCCTGATTGACACACCAAATCCCACATACCCAGTTGTTTTAACAGTCACATTAAAATGTATTTGCCCAGTTTCCCATTCCGCCAGCCATGCCAGAACAAAGTTTTCTTGAGGGTCCAATTTTACAACGTTTCTGTAAGGATTTTCGTCACAGAATACCGTTGCAAAACAGACTACAAGAATGGCAGATATTGGAAATATTTCCATTTAAAAATAATAACGTCTGCAATTGATGATCAAGTAGGTGCTGGCGTTACAATAAAAATAATTGTGTTTAATTCCAATCATGCATTCATCAACATATTCTTCAATAAATAAAAAGGAAGGGAGGTATCGCAAGCATGTAATTTTCTATCAGATCAAACAAAGTATTTCCTATTTATTATTATATTTTAAGGTTATATTTCATACTTTTATGTTGAATTTGATAGTAAAAGATGAAGATTGATTCTTCCTTCGTTTGATTGTCAATAACGAATTTTTTTTATGTTGTGATCATTCTTGCATATCAGATATAAAATAAGGGAAGAATTGATGAAAGCCAACCATGCATACCAATTGTGCAGGGTGTGTGGGCTTGTTCAAGATGATTATGATATTTACACTATGTATCCATACGTTGATTGATACGTCAATATGTTGATTTCGCTTTATTGATTAATTCCTAGTGATTTTTTTAATCAAAATAAAAACAATTCCCTCAAAGGATTCACATATAAAATTCGGAGATAGAAAAGTGTAGTGTCTTGCCAATAAGGCGTTTTCAGTTGAGAAATAAATTATCTTTGGACGGCTTTGGTGGCGTTTTTCTTTTGTGGCTGTCATCCCCATGACGTTCAAGCACCGGATTAGAATGTTTTTCCTTCATGGTGCCTAATATTTAATTTAATCCGTCGCGTCAGTTTCAAAAGTCAACATCACTATATTTTGAAATTTCCTGACTGCCGAGCATAATAAATAAGACGCTGTAAGCTTGTCATCATTTATATAATTTCCGTATACCCAAAAGCATCACATAATTCAACCCACATAAATTTGTTTAAACTCAATAATATCAGCTCATGAACATGAACGTTATTCTTACATGATTTTGGTAGATCGCATATTCCCACAAACATCCATTGCTAATATTTTTCACAAGTAGGTGGACTTCAGATAAACATCAAATGGGACTGCCAGCTTGTCATGTGTTTGTTTTTGAGAGGATTGGCCAAACGTTTGTGAGATTTCCGCAAATTTTCCATATATGTTATTAGTTATTATATTCGTTTCAAGGAATTTCGGGCGGAAAACACCAGAAACAATTTTTAGTTGACTTCAGGTCAGTCACCAAGAATGGCTTCCCAAACGACTTTGAAAGTCTTCAAATTCGAGCTAAACCTCGCATACTTTTCCGGTTTATCCCCGTTCTATCAACACAGTTTAGAAGGTAAAATTCAGCTGAAAAAGCAAATTAACAAGCGCACAATTTGGGCGTTAGGAACCCTTCTTTGTCTTTATGAATCAGTGATAAACCTGAACCACCTTGCTTCCCTCTCAAAATGCCCCATTTATGTTGTATTCATTCAACTAATTCTTGCAACCAACCATGTATGCGCTCTTTGGTGCATGGTTCATGCCTATTTCTACGATGAAGAGACATTGTTTATGATCAACCATTTCGGGAAACGAATTAAAAGTACATTATTTATTTTTTATAAAATATTATGAGATTTATCCTTGAATATAAAATTTATTACATTTTATATATTTTTATATATTATTTTTTTGCAGTTCATAACATCAATATCGTCTACAAAATAATTGAGTTTGTGGCAATATACCATGCTGCTTCAATTCTCGTAGTATCAATCACCGTTCCTCTGGCAACCATTTTACTTCCAACTCAAACCAACTTTATTTCGGATTCAATTTGCTGGCTAATAAATACAGTCTTGTTAAGACAGAATCTCTCCTGCTTCTTTGAAGAAAGAATTGTTCAATACTTGATAGCTTTCATGGGTTCATTTCCTTGTCTCGTTTTGTCTGGTCCTTTGTGCAGCTTCATGCTACTAGCTCCAGCCGAGCTGAAAATGCATTTGACGCTGCTAAAGCGACAACAGTTCCGGAGAAGATTTGAAACCGACTACTTAATCCAGTTCTACAAAAGCCTCCAGGTTTATGCACGCGTGATAAATTGCGCGATGCAAAACGGTCTCTATCCTATTCCATTTGTGATGGGGAGCAGCTTCGCAATCATGCTACTTTACGTGTTGGTTGAACATCATCAAGAGCTACCAATAGCGGTTGCAGTCCCAGTATTTGCGTTTTTAGTTTGCGTGTTTAACATCACGGTAGCTATGTTTGACGTGGGGAGCCGAAGCATTGGGATTTCAAAATCTATTATAATGAACTGGAAAAGAGCTGGGATTCAAAAGCAGAAAAAGGGACTTTACGGAAGGATTATTCGCTCCTTACAACCGATCACAATTTGTGCGGGCCCTTGTCACAGCATTAACAGAAAGAGCGCTCCAATTTTCATTAGATTCATTTTGCAGAGAACAACATTCTTCATTGTAAAAACAAGAACTGGTGGGTAAAGGCAGTGATAAATATTTTAGACTGTTTGCAATTAATTCACAGTTTAATCATTATATAAAACTAAATGGTTTACTTTTAATTGATGTTTGTAATGTACAATTAAATTTAGGTAATGGATATGAATAGTAAGTGGATTATTGTTTGTATTGGACTAACAAACTGTTACATTTGTTTACTATAACTTTAACCTACGAATAAAATATATATGGGTTGCCAATAACAGTGTAACACAGGTGGCTTTAATAGTACATTGTTTTCAAGACTTAAAATTTCAACTATAGGTCTTGCGTGCAAATAATAATTTCGTAAATGAGCATAAATGTTAGCCAATATTTGATTAGCGTTGGACATATTATTTTGAATAATATTATGCTGAAGTACGCAATTAGCATGCAGCACAAAATACGTTTAGATGTTACTGATAAAAGCATCCTAATATTCATTCTAAAATCAATACGGTCTGTTTATTTAACCAAAATAAATTCCAAAGTAAACATTTTGTTTCTGATAATATGTTTTAGCTTCTAACTCTCACAAGGTGTACTATTCTGGTAACGCGGGAGTTAAGCATAGCAAAAAAAGATTTTGAGGTAGTTTTTTATTCTGAATACGATGGTGCATTTAGATTTTGGTAAAAGTCCCATTTTGAATTTATATGTTCACTTTTTCAAGGCCGACACCCCTATTTTTGTCATGTTTCGGATACGGGGTGGCAAAATTTTGCATGTTACTATTTATAAGTAACTAAAATCTGTGTAATATCAAGTTTTAAAGCGTAATAACCTGTTTTATTGTAAGATTTTGTAATTTTATAGAAATTGGGTCTAAAACGTAATAACTATATGGAATATTGGTTATATTATGGCCCCATAAAGTTTACGTTAAAATTCGAAATGTGAGTTTTACTAAACAAAAACTAAACACACCAACCTATTCAACATAAAAATCTGCCCCATAATCACTATTTCTTTAAACTTTTCTCTAGCGGCACTTGAGTAGTATACCTTGTCAGATACAAATTTTTTATAACTTATTATAACTTTTACTTCTTGTTTTTCAAAAACTAGATTAATTAACGAATATAATACGGTTTTTGAGAAGCAAGAAGGATAAATGCTCAGAGTTGACAACAAATTTGTTTTTGTTTTCTTACTAATCCGGTAGCAAAGGTATTTCAACGTAGCCACAAGGTTTGATGACAAAGTATAAAAAAATAATATCCAGATTTTACAGAAATAAGTACGAATCAAGAAGATAGTAATAACCTAGTCGTTGGTAAAAAACTTCCGTTTTTTGGAACCCATCAATTATTTAGGCTTGGTGTAATTACCCCGTCAGTTTTTGATAGAGCGTGGGTCGTTTCATGACAGGATAATACGCAGTGGACAACAAAAAAAGGCTAGTATAATACTACCTCAGAATACCCAATGATAGCTTCCAAAGATTCCACCGATAGCTCCAATGTTATCATATAAAATACGGGGAAAGCATAAAAGTCATTCGATTGCTTAGCTCTTGATAGTTCTATATCAACTTTGTTTGTAAAGGTTTCGTGAAGTAAAAGCACGATATGGCTTCTCCTTGGACGTTTAGAGTCTTCAAATTTCAAATAAATTTTGCAAACTTTTGTCACTTATCCCCATTCTTTTTCCCCATCACTAAACAGAATGTTATTCTTCGTAAATTAGGGAAAAATCACAACTTTTGGGTTCTAGGAATACTTTTAGGATGTATTATCTCAGCATTTAACTTAAACAAACTTTCGTCCAATCCGGATGCATCTCCTCGTGTTATTTTTCTTCAAGCCATCATTGTAGGAACTTACATAAGTGCTTTGTGGTTCCTGACCCACTCCCATTTCTATAACAAAGAGACACTCTTTATGATTAACCAATTTGGCAGAAGAAACAACTTATTTCAAGGTTTTCAATGGAATAACAAAGTCGTTGAATATGTTTTGACCTACAATGCAGTATCTTTCCTCGCAATTTCCATTGCTTTGCCATTTATAACTATTTTACTTCCCGTTCAAAACAACGTTGTATCGAACAGTCTTTGTTGGGCACTAAACCATTGCATATTTCGTTCTAAACGTGAGTGTGTGTTCGAAACTAGAATTACCAACTATTTCTTCGCATTCATGGGTACTTTTCCTTGCTTTGTTTTAGCCAGTCCTTTGTGCAGTTGCATGCTAATCGCCCCCACAGAATTGAGGTTCCAGCTCACGATTCTAAAGCAGTTACAACTTCGGCCTAGAAGTTATTGGGATTTTAGTTCGTTTATTCAAATTTATAGAAAAATTCAAGTTTTTGCTTCTGTGATAAATTGTGCTATGCAGACACTTCTTTATCCGATTGTGTACGTGATGGGAAGTGGTTTTGCGATTATGCTTCTTTACATTCTAATTGAACATCATCAAGAATTACCAACAGATGTGGTGATTCCAGTAGTCGCTTATTTAATTTGTAACATTGTTTTTCCTTTGGCAATGTTTGACGTTGGCAGTCGAAGCATTACAATATCAAAATCGTTGATTTCAAACTGGAAGAAATCAGGTGGAAACATGGAAAAGCTGCAGAGATGTCTGGGCCGGTCTTTCCGCCCTATTGAAATTTGCACAGGACCTTTTCACATTATTGATAGGAAGAGTGGGCCAAGTTTTATTCGATTTATTTTGCAGCGTACGACATTTTTCATTTTAAAAACGAGGACGGATGGACTATAAAAATAAAAAAACTGATCAAAGAGTTTTGTTTGTAATTTTCTTCCTGTTTGTTTGTTTAAAATTGACTTGTTTTCCTTGGAATTCCCAACTAATAAAGAAATATGGGGCAGTATCTTTTTCAAACCATTTTATCGTATTTAAATTGTTTTGGAGCTGGTTAATCCTACAAATAAATTATTAGCAATCAAATTTCAAAAAACCTCGGAAAGGCGGTTGTCGTTTGACCCCGTCATTACTTTTTTGGGAGTTTTTTCCTTCCCAAATCAAGTAGGTAGACTATTGACATCTGACGTAAACGGAAAATCCCATTTTGTCAAATATCTGATGGACATTGAGCATATATTTATACAGAGTTGATATTTTCGACAAAATGATAGACACGCGGGTACATACATTTCCGAAGCAAACTGCCATCGTATCAGTTAAAAAACAATGCGTGTGGAACCGTGACCTACTATAAAGCTTGCTAAATCCAATTTCATATTTATACGATAAAGGCTAGAGAGCAAATTGAAAAAGTCTATAATAGCTTGTTTAAGGCAAGTATATCTAACAAACAAAATAGTGGAATCGACCACTTTTAAACGTAAACTATTTAAACGAGAATGAACTAAAAAAGTTGACAAAAATCAGCCATTTTTAGTTTTAAAAATTCCCTTGAACGAATTGTTGGTATCGTTTTTGCTACAGACCTTGCCGTCCTTGTCATCAATAAGGGAATTTTAAGTTGTTTGCGGAAGTGCCCTGGTGTTATGTTTTTTGATATAAGTCATGTAAATTAATAAATGCTAAAAAAATAACATTTCCTGAATTCATCATCCTGCGTCAATCTCGGACTCGCTATTCGAACCAATCGGTAACCTTAGATAATTTAATTACCGCGTTGAAACGTATAATTTCCTTGTTGGTCATTTCAATTGTTTTATGGGGCCGTTTTTGTTGATGCTTGTGATTGTTGACATTGACTGACTGCCTGCTTGCGAACAAACATCAACATGTGCCCTTTAACTAGTCATTTTTCGATTTTCGGCAAAACCTGAGCTGTTTTTTAACTAAAATAGTACATTAGGAAAAGTTAAGTGTATTTGCATACGCCATTCTGACAAGTAAATGGTTCTTCCGAAAGCTCTATAAACCACTTTAATACAAATTCTTCGGGTTTAGTTCCAGGTGGGCCTTTTAACTAATCCCATATTATTTTAAAAATCGTCCAAGCGGCATTCCAAAGCTGGATTCTTAACTTGTTTGAAAATTGTTGCGAAAAAAGAGAAAGGAAAGATCATGGCTTCCAAAACAACGTTCAAGGTCTTCAGATTTCAGCTAAATTTTGCAAACTATACCAACCTATCACCTTTTTATATGCCCAGCACGACGGAGAAAGTTTTACTTAAAAACCTAGGAACAAAACAAAAACTTTGGGTTCTTGGAACAATCTTTGGTTTTATTACATCGGTGCTAAACTTAAACAAGCTTTCACCCCAGACGGATTCTACTCCTCGAGTAATTTTTCTACAAGCCATTCTTGCCTGCACGTACATCTCCGCCTTGTGGTTCATGACTCACTGCAATCTCTACGACAAAGAGACGCTTTTTATGATCAATCAATTTGGTAAACAAAGTGTCCAATTACCCCAATGGAATAACAAGGTAGTTGAATACGTGCTGACATACAATGCAGTTTCCTTCCTCGCAATTTCAGTGGCTTTACCTTTCATAACACTTTTAATTCCCTTCCAAACAAACTATAAATCGGAGGTTCTCTGTTGGATATTAAATCAGTGCACAAAACACAGCTGCGTTTTTGAAACTAGGATTATTAACTATTTACTCGCATTCCTGGGTACATTTCCCTGCTTTGTTTTAGCCAGTCCGTTATGCAGCTGTATGTTAATTGCCCCAACAGAACTACGATATCAACTGACGCGTTTGAAGCAGCTACAACTTCGTGAAAGGAATCAAGCCGATTTTAACTATCACATTCAACTTTATAGAAGCCTACAAATTTTTGCGTCCGTGATAAATTGCGCAATGCAAACAGTTCTTTATCCGATTGTGTACGTGATGGGAAGCGGGTTTGCGATTATGCTCCTTTACATTCTAATTGAGCATCATAAAGACTTGCCAATGGACGTGATGATTCCGGTAGTTACCTATCTAACTTGTAATATTGTTTTTCCTTTGGCAATGTTCGACATTGGGAGTCGCAGTATTGGAATATCCAAACTGTTAATTTCAAACTGGAGGAAATCTGGTAGAATGAATGGAAAAAGGCAGCATAGGTGCATTGGGAGGAGTTTGCGACCTATTCAAATTTGTACAGGACCTTTTCATATCATGGATAGGAAAAGCGGACCAAGTTATATTCGATTTATATTACAACGAACGACTTTCTTTATTTTAAAAACTAGGACAGATGCGTAATGCTACGAGCAGCTTAAAGTAAACTTAATTGTATTCATTTAGAAACTGCTTCTTTGCTAATTTAGCAAATAAGCAAAATATTGAAATGTTTAATGTTGACTGACGTTAAAAGTTAGACTGAACTGGGAAACAAGTTAGCTTACATTCTAACATTTAAGTTCATTAAATACATAGTAAAAATAACCATTTAAGTCAATTAAGTTTACTTGCTGACAAGTAAAAACTGTACAGTGAGATCTACCGAAAAATCAATACATTTTAGTGGCGCGAGATTATTCAAAAAAATTTTTGAGCCTAAATTAATTCTCATTGGTATGCAGGACTTATAAAACCGAAGCAAATATTTTCGATGCTTAACGTTAATCCCTGTCAACTTTTTTCTTAAAATTTCAAAAACCTTCACTGACTCCGTGTAAACATTTACCATCCCGCCAAACAGAACAATAAAGCAAAAAATACCATTTGTAAGCAAAAGTCCACAGAATCCCAAAGCCGGAATGTTGACATAGTTCCATTGAAATCGCAAAATATCAGCTAATCCAAGGGTGAAAACTGAAATGCCTAATAATGTAAAACCTACCACTGTCTTGTTTAACAAGTTATTCGTGAGTAGGGCAAGCATTTGAATATTTCGGTACACAAAGCATCTCCTTTCAGGAAAATCAGGGCTTTGCCTTTTTGATGACACATTTGCGCTCTTTAAAAATACATTCAAATACCCTCTTAAACTAAGGGTGCAAAGAATTTGTACAATGATAATGACAAAAATTCCATATAAAAGTTAAACGTTAAGCCCACTGGTTGATAACAAGAACACATAGTTTCGTAAAAATGTTGAGCCCTCAGACAGGCATATTTTGAAGTGAAAACTCCACTTTGCAGGAGCTTTCTAGAAGAATCCAATATCCAGCAAGGGATGGTTTGCAGGGAATTTGCCAGTGAAGCCCATAAAGACTACGATTGGGAGAAAAATTGTGGTGAGATGTATAACATTGGCGAATATCACATTCAGTTTTTCAATCCCTGTGTTTAGTAAGTCCATTTACTGAAACGGTTATAGCTTGTAAGTAAGAAGCTAATTTCATTAGCTTTAAAGCAAAGTCAATACTTTGAACGAGCATTTTGACTAACAAATGTGAATTTAAGAATTTAATACGTTTGATAGAGCTTTTTGTAAATTTACTGCAAACTCAATTGGACTGCATTGTTTGGAATAAAATGAGAGTGAGAGGTTTAGACATTGTTTTTTGGACAGATTTGAAAGAATTAGGTTAGTTGATTTATTTATGACACACTTTGAAAAGGTCTGGATAATGTGTTTTTCTGGTACATTTAATCCTCTTTCCTGTATTCTTAAAACCCTTTTGAAGTTACATTTTATTAAAAGATTAGAATTTCAAAATACTTGCGTTACTTCCTTTCTGACCTTAACTGACAGTTATAATGCACTAATGGCTCGCTAACGTGTTATGCTTTATGTTGAGAGTTCGGCTACTATTCTACAGTTGTCATTGATCAATAAAACTTACGAGGAACACTACGATATTTCAATTGTAATAATAACAAAATGTAATAACTGATTTATTTCCTCGCAAAGCTTATATCTTTTCACAAACTTGAAATGATAAACTTAAAATGTATTTGACTCTTGACTCTCTGCCCGACTCGTTGTGCGGTCGGTGGTGAACTGGTGTTGTTGTTGGTATTGTCTCAGGATGAAGAGGCAATGGAACCTTCCACGCATCACTTCAATGTCACAGGTGTAAATCTGGTACAAACATTTACAAAAACCTCAACTCGTCTAAATAACTAATTCGCCAAACTTTCAGCAAAAATGAATGCGAATTTTGGACGGATAGTTAAAATCAAAATGAGACTTTAAATAATGTTTCGAAAAATTTGGGTCAATCACTGTGATTATGAAGTTTTAGTTCGCAGATAATATTCTCCAAATATCAAATACGTCTGTTTCACAAGTTTTACCTGCATTATTAAATTAAACATTTATATTTGCAAAAACCCTTACTATTCTCCAATGGTGGGGAAAATATTAGAGAAATTAGAAATTATTAGAAATTATATGACCTTCTCAACTTTTTACATGTTACATGCGGCATAAATTTGGTATATAACAATAACTAAATAGATCCCTTGACGACTACGAGATATGGCACATCAATACTGATCTTTATGGGGCTACGTGAAAAGCTATAATTACTCAAAAAGTCCCGCACTAACTGTTGTAATATCGAATGAGAACTAATAATGATTATGACCCTTAAGGTTACGGGTTAGGTAAAATATTAGAGAAAATTAGTTATAAATATATAGATTCCCGAGATAAATTAAATGTCCGGAATCTCATGATAAGCAAGGTGTCCGGAGTCCCGATGTCCTGGCGTCGGATGATTTTATAGGAGTCTGGTGTCCTGCCCAGCTATGGAGTGTGTCACGTAATAGCATGAAATAAATGAGAGTAAGCCATTATATAAAACTTTCGCTTTAACTATAAAAAAATGTTTAGTTGGTGATATTTATTTTATTAGAATATCATTGAAATGCTACTTTATCTACTTAAACTGTGCACGTCATATATTTCTATCATTATGTAATATAACATTTGCTTCAAAAGCCAATTACTATGATTATGTATATTTTATATAGAACAATCTTAATCATTTGCAAATGCAATTTAGTGCAAGCAATTACATCATTCACTTGTCTTACTTTTAACACGTGGGATAAAAACAAAATGACTTAAATACTTTTAACCATTATTACTTTAACGTCGTCAACGCCTTCTTTTGAAAAGAGCTCCCATGCCAATATCACCAAGCCCAATAAGAACGGGCAAAGCAATAATAGCATAAATGCGCTCAACTCCTGACTTTTTATGTATGCGGGTCCCAATTGCTTTTTCAGAAAATAGCTGTCACCCATCCAAGTTCCATTTTCCATTTGTTGTCCTTCGTCAACAATGAAATTGAGTGTGTTGAGCCAATCAGACCATGCATCCCATACAGGTAATCCTGCTGATTCCATTGCAAGCAGGGACTTTCTCAACCAATATCGGTTGAGTGTAAACGCTATCCAGTACGTGTGGGTTGGATAGAATTTGTCTGGTATAGCATGGCAGTTGATATCATCAAAGCCCGTTGCCTTTCGTACTAATTCTGTATCCCAGGGTAGCCTCGAATAAAGGCTGTCTGAAGCTATGTATGCTGCATATCTGGTTGTCCCAATAAAAGTTCCTAAATGAGTTGCCCGTTGCTGTCTTATATCTACAGCGTACTCGCTTGCGAATTTGTAGAAGCTTTTATTAAGTACATTTTCAATCTTTCGGAGTTTAAAGTCAAACTGGAACAGGTCCGAAGGCGTTTCATTTACCTCCAGCATTTTATAACCTTTTTCAAAAAGTTCATCCAATGTTTGTATTATTTTCTCTGGCACCTGAACAATTGCTAAACTAGTTATCTGACTTTCGTAATACGAATGAATTATAAGGCCAGACACACTCGTCAAAATAACCAGCTTAGTTGGTACTACCTGGGTAAACTGCCCAATGGCCAAGCCTATAATGCTAATCACTTGGGAAACCGAATCAATAATTGAATATTTTAAATTTATTGCAACTAAGAAATGAGCCATCAACAAACTAAATAAATACAGCCAGAGCCTTGACGTAAACGGTGCAATCCAATGTAGCACGCTGGTTTCTCCGTCGATTTTATTGGTTTGTTCTCTCCTGCAATAGTATGGCACGTACTCATACTTCCGATAGTACATTATTGTTTCAGCAGTTTTACCCTTCGACTGGCCCAGCCAAGACCTTTGTGGGGTGTATATAGACTGCATGTCTTCCAACTTCTCAAACGCCTCTTCCTCCGCTTCATAATACTCGTTATAGATTTCAAGCGTGAAATTGTGAATATTTGAAAGTAGTACTAGTGCCAATAATTTGTAGTGACAATCCGTAGTACCAAATTTAGAGCAGCCAGAGTGATAATCAAATTTTGCAGTTTGATATATTGCGGTTGGGATCCGTCTTTGATCCGCTTTACCCACTTGTTTCTTGTGTAAGTCTCTGGGTGGAAGGAATTCCCCAAAGTCTCCAGCTTTCAACCAAACCTTAGAACAGTACTTGTAGCACATGTAATGCCAATAAAATACTACTTTTGTCTCATGATTCTCCCCTTTTCGTTTTTCCAACTCCACAAGGATCCTGCTAGCCGGCCATTTTCTAATGTAGAATTGTACGTTGTAGTTCACATTTTCAAATACTGCTTCATTGTCCACAATGAAAAATAGCGAGGAAGCAGAAAGGGAAAATTCCAAGAAAAATACGATCCCCATCACTTTATTCATGTAGCCAGTGGTTAACTTACGTTCAGCGGCGTAATGACTTTGAACTGGAAAGAGAATGACGGGTGACGAATCTTCATAGCGGGAAACATGCTTTGTAACTTCTTTCATGTACTCTCGTCCAAGCACCATGTATTGAATGCAGCGATGCGATATCTCATTGTTTTCGTGTGGCTCTTTAAAAATACTATATTTCTCGTGGTTTTCCTCAATCGCTTGTAACTCTTCAGAACCATGCAAATAGGCCGTGATACACAGATTAAAAGAGGAGTGCTGTAAAAATAAATCAAGTAGCCGCAATCCAAAGGATTGCGAGGAGGGTAGATTTACAAAGCAGCTGAGTAAAAGTAGAGGTGTAAAACTTGAAAAAGTAATGTTACGTGCCTTTCTCATTTCACTTAAATCAGACTATCTATAGTCTTGGATAGTTTCGACTTGCAGTATGAAAAATAAATTCAGAGAATTAAATGGTCTTTAGTAAAACTGCGTACAGCGCTATCAACTTTGGTTTCTAATGTCTGTGAAAACCAAACTCTCCTTTCAAATACAAGTCGAAAAGGTTTGGCAATATACAATCTAACTTCAGCAAATGTAAATTGAAAATAATATTTAAAAGTCTTATGACTAAAATCTATTAAGAAAATTTTAATTAGTCTTTATAATGAGAAAAGCTTATCGTCCATAGAAATGAGTTTTTGAATTCGAATTGAAAATACCTGCGCGGTAATTAGTATTCGGGTTTGTCAAAATAATGTTGTTGATTGTTTACGGTAATGGGATTTCAGCAGAGTTACCCTTTGTCCATTTTCCACCCTTTGTGTGGGTGGACAGTAGGAAATGGACAAAACGGAAGAAAGTGGTTAAAATGGACAGTATCATGTGACAGGGGGAGCTCAATATGAATTCGTCATAGAAACCTTCATGTAAAATCTGAGCTAAGAAGTCTACAGTAAGTTAACTAGTCAGATGATTAACAACAGAAGTATAAACGTATAATTAACCGCGCATAAAGAACAAACGGACTGCAAGTTAGATGGGAAGGGATAGGACTCCATAATACTTGGCATTCATTCAAGGAACTGCCCCATATGTAATATTGGCCGCATTTTCATGCTTTATTGTAGCAAAGTTCACTTTAATAGAAAGCTTCATTGTATCGTATATGTTAGGTCACAAAATACTATAACTAAGACGCTAGGAACGTTTAAAATACATTGCTGGAGTTTATATTTTATTTTGTTAGCAAAATAGCATGTATATTCCCTTTTGTCCACTTTCGTCCAGTCCGTCCGTTTTGTCCACCCTCAGTTTGGTGGAAATTTCCGTTTCTTCCAGGATTGAAATTTCCACTATCACTGGACGGGCGCACTTTATTTGAAATGCTGACTACTGTCAGTAAAACTTAGATTGAACTGGGAAAACATTGGTTACGGTGTAGTCTAGAGGTTCTCATCATTTGAACCTTTTTAATGTTGCTATGAACAAAAATATGAAAATCCCGATCAGTAAGTACAACCCTTTCCACACTCCTTAAACTCGAGGTCTCGCAATAAAAGATTTTATTTTCCTACAGGAAAAACACAGTAAAAGGGAGTAGAAATCGATCAATATTAGGTTGGGATAAGTTGAGACTATTTACCTGCAGTGACCTGAATGTGAAAGGAGGGACCACGATTTCAAACGCTATTTTCCGACCAAAAGACCTGAACTTTTGTCTGCATCCGTTATTGTCTAGTTCCGTAAGGTAATTGTCTAATTCTTGTGTGAATGTATGGGTTTTTAGATTTTTTTGGAAGTAAACATATCAAGAAATATATCAAAGGCTCCGACGAAGTTATAATGTTTTTAAAATAAAGGGATGAGTGAACTTGCAATTTATTCCTATGTAAATGTTTTATTGTATATACTAGCAGTTTAAAAAAGGGTTATTGGACGATTCACCAACAGACCTCATATGAACACTCATCTATATGGTGCTAATATTTTTAATCAGGCACTAAATATAAAATTTATATGCAACAAATATGTGTTAAAATTATCCCCTTTTGTCAACAAAGGCTACTTGCTGACAAGCAAGAACTGTACAGTAAGATCTACCGAAAAGTCAATGCATTTTAATGGCGTGAGACTATCCAAAAAATTGTTTGAGCCTAAATTAATTCTGATAGGTTTGCATGACTTGTAAAATCTAAGTAAATACTTTCGATGTTTAATGTTAGTCCTGTTCAGCTTTTTTCCTAAAATTTCAAAAACCTTCACAGACTCCGTGTAAACCTTAACCATTCCACCAAACAGAACAATAATACAAAAGATTCCGTTTATAAGCAAAACTCCGCAGAATCCTAAAGCCGGAATGTTGACATAGTTCCATTCAAATCGCAAAATACCAGCTAATCCAAGAGTGAAAATTGAAATTCCTGTTAATGTAAACCCAACTAGCGTCTTGTTTAACAGGTTATTCGTGAGTAGGGCAAGCATTTGAATATTTCGGTATATAAAGCATCTCCTATCAAGAAAATCAGAAGCGTTTTGCCTATTTGATGACACATTTGCGCTCTTTAAAAAAACATTCAAATACCCTCTTAAACTTAAGGTGCAAAGAATTTGTACCGTGATAATGACAAAAATGCACATATAAAAGGTAAACGTCCAAGCATACTGGTTGACAACAAGAACACCTAGTTTTGTAAAAACGTTGAGCGCCCAGAGAGGCAAATCTTGAAGTGAAAATTCTACTTTGCGAGAGCATTCCAGAAGAAGCCAATATCCAGCAAGGGATGGTTTGCAGGGGGCTTGCCAGTGAAGGCCATATAGAAATACGATTGGAAGGAAAATTGCGGTAAGATGCATAACCTTAGCGAATATCATATTTAGTTTCTCAATCGCTGACTTTTGTATTTCTCGGAAATTCATTTCTAGAAAAATTGATTAAATTAAGTTTTGTATAAAAAAATCTTTAAAATTGTATAGAATTTTTGTTACTTCTTTTTACCCTCATGATATTTTGAGTGAAATTGGAGGTTGCCGTTAATGCATAAAGCAAGCTCAGATGGGTATTTCCAAGACGTTTGGAGATAACCAAAAAGAAAAAAGGGTACAATAAAGCTGAACGCAGTTGTAATTTTTGTATGGGATCGGATTTTAAAGTTGATGTTAGCACTGTATAAACTATCTGCGACATTATAGTAATGCTTAGCCCTATGTACAGATAGCATAGCCGTGTTACTTTCCTTAAATCTTTGGGTGGCAGAGGAAATAAATTTCCGGAGTCATTTACAGAAACGGTTATAGCTCGCAAGTAAGAAGCTGATTTCATTAGCTTGAAACAAGTCAATATTTTTAACGAGGCATTTGAATGTTAATTTGAATTTAACGTTTGAAAGCTATGAATGTTGCAGCTTGTGAATTTACTGGACTCAACTTTGGGAATAAAAGGAGAGTAAGAGGTTCAGACCTAGTTTAAAAAGGATGATTGAAAGAATTAGGTCGGTTGATATGTTTATGACACGTTTTGAAAGGATGTGAATAATGTGTTTTCCGGTAAATTTAATCATTCTTTTGTAGTTTTTAGCACCTTTTTAGTTACGACTTTATTAAAAGGATCAAAAATTTAATTCAAGTGTGCTATTTCCTGGATTTATAATATAAACGGAGAATTCCCTTTTAGATGTTGAGATTAGTCTGTAAAACGCTTCTACCTACTTAATATTTCTTGTCTAATTAAAAAGAGCAATTGTTTTTTGTGTTTTGACCATAAACTATGACTCTTAACGCGTACAGCAGAACTTATATTTTAAGGTAGGAGCAATGTGAGGGTATTAAATTTGCCCTCTTGGTCTATGTATTAATGATATTTTATTAGAAACGGATAGACAGATTAACTAATTTAGTCTTAAATATAAGATTTATTCGCTGGGAAAATTCTTTTACTGATCTCAAATTCGAGACAAACTTTGGCTATAGATTGGTAGAATGTGTTTCCTTCCTTGGGTGATATTTTCGTCTCGTGTGTTGTTTTATGAAACATTTTGTTATCGGGAGACCAACATGAGGAACCAGCAGTCCGAGTGTGATTCTGGCTACAAACGTTTTTTAATAGAAATACTCTAAGGTAATGCTAGATTAAATATCGAGTTCGCCGTCCAGTTGTAATACATTCGACAGTTCGGTCTTTAATGATCTGTGGATAACAGCAATTGAGCTGTAGTTATTTACAATATCTCAGACTTTTGTCAATTTTGAAAGGGGCAACACGTGCTACGAAATTTAATAATTTTGTTGCTCTCTTATTTAAATTTAAACAGAATACGGGTAAGTGGAAGGAAATAAATTAAACGATACAAATGCTTTAATGAAGTTATACGGTACAATTTATTTTAGAAGATAAAGAAAAGGCTGGTAAAGGAGGATACTTGAGTGACAAATTATCATGGCTTTGTTTAAAAGTAGCTGATACGAATTCATTAAAAATTGATTCAACACCGTTGTTGCGTAATTCAGTCGCTAGAAATATGGTCAATTTGCCTACTTTATCATTAAGTTGAATATGTTCAAGGTAGCCATGTTGGCTACCAAGTAGAGTTTCATTTTCAAACGGCGGAATAAAACGTAAATCGGTATTGGATACAGCCACTCAAAAACATGTATGTGCACGTATGAGACTCTTCTATGTTGGGGATAAATTTCGATTTTATGAAGGAATGTGTTCCGCAATATCTATCCATTAGTGATAAAATAGCCAAATCGGTGTTGAAGTAGACTATTTGATAATAAAGTAGTCAAATTGGCGATGTTTACTGCAACTGTCATTAGAAAAACAACTTTTAAATCGTCTGAACCTTACAGCTTGGTTGGGCACGTGCTATTTACGACATTGCTTAACTCCTTTTTGTAATTATTCAGTTAGCTGAGCGTTATGCTGAAACCGGTGTCATTAATTGCTTTCAATTCCGATTTTATTGAAATAAATCAAATTTATTCCTTACTACTAAATTCAAAATATATATTCAACAGTATTCGGGTATACTTGCAAGCGTTTCTTATTCATTCCAACTAACACATAACAGGAAAAAGGAGGTTTTCTACATTCAATTATTTGCATGAAATTAAAATATTTCTCCACTTGAGTGTGAAACACACATTTACACCCACCAAAAACCTTGGAACATTCCATATCCAGTTCCAAATTCTCTTCAAAGTGCCACTGAAGTATGGTTAGTCTCATGCCAACACAACTCAAAATGACTTCATTTTCTCTTGTCAAAATTCTAATATTTCAGTTTAATTTTGCATCAGCCATCCGCTGTTGTCCAATTCGTTGGGATTTTAAGTCATGTCGAATGGTACACCTTAAAAATCCTGAATTGGTAAAGAGTTTGTCTGTTTTACGAAATTGGATAGCATTAAATTTAATCGCTTATTTTCTGGCAGTAGCTGAGCTTTTCTTTTCAATATCTGGCCAAGGAAAAGTGGTCAAGGTAGACTATGCTGTAACTCGAGTCCTTTTTGTGGGAGTATTTCAATGTAGTCTTTGCTACACTTTGGCAATATATTCAGCCCATGAGGAGCTCTGCCAATTTATCAACAATTTACTCCATATGGAAACCATATGGAGAAAATATTTTGGCCAAAATGGAAAAATCGGAAAAAGCAAGTACGCCTCCGCAATTGTGGTTTATTTCAATGTTGCAACACTTTACTGTGCACTTTCAATCCCGATGATCTCCCTGATTCAACCTGGCGGCCACGTTTTAATAACAAAATGGATTTGTAAGGGAGACGTTTGCTCTTGGCCCTGCAGTTCAGTTTTATACAAAATGTCTTTAGTTTTCATGGACTTCATAATGATCCAGCCTTTGATTGCAACAGCATGGCTTTCTGTCACTTTAGCATTTATTTCGTTATCAATGATTAACTCTTACTTTAAAATGTTAAGGAATGTTAGCAAAAATGGACAGACACCGGAATTCCGATATAAAATTGCAATATTTTACAGATCAATGCAACTTCTACTTATCCTTGCCAACAAAATCTATCAAAGATTTTATTGGCCTAATATTCAATGTGCTGGGGCTATTATGGTTATTGGCTGCTTTTATTGCGTGATTGGACTTCATGAAATAATTCCGACCGAAGCCCGCTTAGCCACTTTAGCTTTTGGTTGCGTTACTTTAGGGTTTGTCATTATGACGCTGGATATTGGTAGTAAACCTATGATTCTTACTGCTTCCATACTAACATCTTGGAAGCGTTGGAGAGGCCCGGGTTGCCGATGGATAAGCAGGTTTTCAAAGAGTTGCAGACCTGTTGGCTTCAGGGCAGGACAGTTTCATGCCGTTGACAGAAAACGGGCACCAATTCTCATACGATTTTGTTTGCAGAGAACGTTCTTCTTGGTGGTTCAAACTAGATCCATGGGAACCTCTGACGCTTTTAATTAGTACATCTTAAAATTATAAACTGGTCTAAAAGAAGCGTTGTCATAAAACATAATAAATTTGTTTCGTGGAGTTTTTTGTAATAAAATCATATCATCATACGTCAGCGGGAATGTGGTTTATTTATTCAATTTACGTATTATTTGCTCATTTACATCCATATTCATGTATTAACAAAAATTCTATCTTACTATTTTTGTAACATTTTTACACATTAACACAAACTTTAAACATCAAGCTTTAAATTAAGTATCTTCTAAAAGCAACAAATTTACCGTCCAGGATATCCCAAAATTGATCATGACAAACGGAGTCGATACCTCAAGAAAGTTAACCTGACCCAACCTAATTTTTTGAAGAGGCCAAGATTTGATAACACGTCGAAACCATGGATCTTCTCTCAATTCTTTTCTGCCTTTCAATCCCTTCTCAAACCTTTGAGATTGTTCGTAAACCGCTCCCAAAGCTCCAAAGACAAACAACAGCGTGATAATCATTTGAGAAGTCAACGCCACAAAGAAAACAATATGCGGGAGTGGAAGTATACTGTGATATTTGACCAGCTCGTATAACCCCATTGAAAACATGGCAACGCTAATTGAAAGCCCAACCGGGACGCCGTGCCGTTGATGAATATCATTGAAGCAGGTGGTCATTAACTGAATTTGACGAAAGATTTTAACTTTTCTCTCACTTTCTCTTTTCTGATTGGAAATGAATTTTTCAGCGATGCCAATATAATTCGTTAAATAGTGGCAAGGCAGAAAAGAAAAGCCTATCTGATCGGCGTTAAACCCAATGAAAAAGACGGAAACAATTATCCAACTAAACATGGCAACTAATATCTTTCCAAAAGTTGAAGACGGTCCCATATCAAGCTGGCATTCTGTCAACCAAAAATAACCAAAGAGATCTGGACTACAGGGGGCCTGAAATGTAGAAGTAATTCGGCCAAGAAACACGGCAACGACGTTTCCAAATGTATTAGCGAGAATGAGCTTGTGTTTCAGATCCCCACCAGTTTTATATCTTCGTATTAGAAAATCTAAATTTTGCAAATAAAAAGTTAAATGGGTTTTCAATAATTTAATTAAAATTAGAAGTAAGGAAATTTCTTACCAAAACGATTTTCGAATTCGACCATGGCCCAATGCAAGTTTTGAATGTCACGCTGTCGAGTCCAATGCATCCAGTTAATGATTGCGAAGGAATAATGGCAAAAAATGTAAACAATGCCAGGAAACAAAACGAGGGTGATTTGAATAGGGCTATCCCTCCGATAAGTTAAAGCTTGAATAATGGTCAAACTCGAAAGAAGAAATGCAAGGTAAACACGAAAAAGAAAGAAAAACCGGTACAATTTTGATTCCAAGGTTGAGAGAGAATTTGAAGATGTGTCGAATTTAAAAATGGTTGCCCCAACATACTTTGAGCATGTTAGATACCAGTACATGAATTTTTTGGATGAAGTTGAAGAAGCTAACATGTTGAAAAGATGGAGAACTGTCAAGGTTGAAAGTCAGTGTGATTGTAACAAAACTCACAGAATGTACTCGTTATTAAACTAAATATTTTCTTACCGGTTCAAGGACTCTTTTCGAGATTGTTTCCATACACAATAAGTAATGAAGTTCAACTCGTAGATTGTATCCTTCTCTCAACGTAGATTAAATTAATTGAAACTGCATAAGCCAGTTTGACAAGTTCAAAACGTAAGATATTTGTGACAACGGCTGACATACCTACAACGTTAATTAACTATGTTTTTGTTATCAAACAAGATTTAATAACGGCTATTTTGCAAAACAAATTCTAGTCTCCGCTAGTTCTGCTTGATCAATGCTCATTTTCTCGATTAAGCTATTGTCTTTCATCTTGAATTATAGCATGTAGTTTAGCAAACTGCGCAGATGAGCAGGAGTTCTCGTAAACTTGTCAAAATAATTAAACATCATCGGCTGGCAATGACCCCGTATTTTCCTAGAACATTTTTCAATCGAATCACCCACACATTTCTTTGTACTTTCATGACCTTCTCTGAAATTCCGAATTGTTTTCCAATTAACCTGTGTTGTGATAAAATATGCTATAAATTTAGAGTCGATAAGCAATATCAAGGAACAACACCCAAATGTTTTCCAATGTGGTCAGTTTTTCGTGAATTACATGTATAAAATAATATTGAAGAAAGACCTAATGTTTTCTTGTTTAATTTTCCAATAAGTGCTGGTTGACACGTTTTAATAAACTTACAATGTAAAGAAATGGTATCATCAGGTTTAACTTCCGCTTTCCTATACCACTGCTTAGATAAAACTACGAGGTAATGCACTGGATATTGATCGCTGATGTCTTAAAGGTCTTAACAGTTTGAAGTCATGACCAACCTCCGAAAGCAGAACTCCATTGCGATACCCAATGTCATCTAATGTATATTATTCTAGTCATAAAAATTCTACATTGGACCGTTTCATTTGGTTGATCGGGCAAGAGCTTCGGCATTTTTAATATTTTGCTGTCAACAAACTTGTTTCTCATCAACTTGTGACTCATGTCAAACATTCACTGAAAGGCATTCAAAAACATTTAAATCGACCAAGAAAGTGCTTCCATCTGATAAAAACTCAGTAGTTGTTCCAAACATGGATCCGAAAAAGTCTGAAATGGCTTCAAAAATGGTTAGATAACCCCAATAAATTTTTTAGTCGATTTGGAAAAAGAAATGTCAAAAATCTCCCCTACATGGTTGTTCATGATCAAGTTATATTTTTTAATCTTTATTTAAATCAAAAGTTTTTTTAAAATGTATTTTTTCTTAAAAGACATACAAGTCAAGTCTGAGTGCTTTGTATTCCAATTCTGGATTTAATTTGGCGAGTTAATTCGATTCCATTTTAATTGAAAAATTTATTGTCTAATATTTTTAGGCTTACCTAGTACTCAGTTCATGACACATGCACATGAATTTTTCGTTTCATGTAAGTTTCAATGATGCATGAAATGGAACATTTTTTAAATATTTTCCAGAAAAATATGATATTCAATTGAACTAAGCATTTACTATTGACTAGAGCCTCGACTTTGCAACACAGTGTGTTTCGGCAATATTCGTAAAAATCGCCAATTTATTTGAGCGTTTGGAAGTTTTTGTCATAATTCATGTGATATTCAAGTGCATAATTATATGAAATGAGGTTTTGGCTACATGACACACAGCTATGAAACCTGGTAAACCCGGCCATCCACCATTTTTGACATTTTTTGCTTCGAATTTTAGATATCAATATCCTTACTTTAATTAGCACCATTTTCTGCGTGGGGCGAATGAAATCAGATCCTAAAAAGAAAGGACAAAAAACTGAGTATGTGACGTGAAAATCAAGTATGGATATTGATATCTAAAATTCGAAGGAAAAAATGTTAAAATGGTGGATGGCCGGGTTTACCAGGTTTCATCGCAGCGTGCATGATATGTACACGACATAAAAATGAAATGATTTTTTTACATGAAATGAAATGAAGTGTGCTACTAAGACCTAAGTATCTTGTACTAATCTCAGCCATGTTAGGAATCGTCGATTTCGCGAAATATTTTAACAGTAGGAACAACCATGTTTTCAAAGAAACATAAAAGTACCTAAGCTTAAATAGAAAACTAAAGCTTTTAAATTAGCTCCTGATGTTTTCCCGAATCGACAAAAACATGACTAAATTTAAAAAAGAAAACTAAATCAATATTTTATTATATCCCTGGTAAAATAAATGTTTACTTCTTCCACAACAGTCAGTTCCAGCTCAGCCATGTCGACTGACAAGCAACTCCTGAGCAGTTTTCGCTACAATTATTTCTTCTTCGAGAAGTATTTCCACTCCACCAACATTTACACCGATATTGAAGCCATCCACCAAGGAAAAATTAGTTTAAACACGAACCCAACTACAAACGTCTAATCCCCTGGTTTATTTACGTATATTTCATAACATTAGGTGTAGACAGCGGCTCCTGTTTGTTCATAATTTTGCGAGAGTTAAACCGCACCCAAAGTACAATCCCACATTTCAAGCTTATCTTCCTCGCTTTGGAACTGATTCTTGCCATCCTAGGCGTTGGATGGACAACCCTAATAATTCTCAATGGAGAAAACTTAGTTCGAAATTTCAACAATTTAAGTATCATACTAGAATCATCTATAATCACTTATGGAAACCCAAATGCCCGAAATCGACACCAAAGCTTTATTCTGAGATGTTTAATCTTCTTCATCGGGATCGGTACTCCACTAGCCGTAACTGTTGCAGTTGCCACAAAAATCGACCCATTTTGGATATTTGCTGATGAATTCCTTCCGGAAACTTTGAGTCAAAAATTGATCATAAAAATACTAATATTTTGCGCACGACTAGCTCTCTCCCTAATAGGAGGGTTTTGAAGTGATGCGAGTTACAATTCTCATGGCACTTCTCTCCGTACCAAAAATAATGGCTTATGAAGACTTAATCGGGATGTTAGAGCGGATGGAAGATCCGCAACCTTTCTTTAAGCTCTACATGGTCTTAAGCAGAGCTCACGGAAGAGGCTTTCGAAATGTCAACGACTCAATCGGATGGCTTATCGGGATTTCTTATATTATTGAAGTCCTTCTCGCCTTTATTTCCCTCAAAATGTATCGCCAAATTGAGTGGTATTTCTACCCCATTTTCCCACTTTGCGCGGTGCTCATTCTTGGCTTTATCATGATGCTTTTCAGAGGCTATAATACCTTATACGAGACATCAAAACGGTTGTCTGACCAGACGCGGATTTTTACGAAGTTTGGAATTTCAGCTGAGGGATTTGAAGGCAAAATATATAGGAGAAAACTAAAAGGGATGAGAGCTCTTCCAGCAATATTGCGGAAGTGTGATGCCGATTAACAACCGAATGTCTTTGGAATACCTCTACACATTGTCACTGAGAGTTGTGGATACACTGCTTATTTTTAAAATCTGAGCTAGCTACATTTACATTTATAATTAGTTTTAATTAACTAATTATAATTTAGCCAAAAATCAATTATGCATACTCCACGCTTTCCAAAAAGCTTGATTTTCCAAAAGCAACAAAGAAATGGGGCGACTGAGACACCGCGGGAAAATCCAGTTTAAACCTTTCCATGTGGTTCTTATTCATTTGCATTGAGAGAGCTACGTTTTCACTTCGTTCAGTCCAAGTGCAACACGACTTTCTCAGATAATTAATTCACGTTAATTGATTGACTTCTGTTCCTTCCAACCTGTGATTGACTCAATTTCCGTTTCGTGGCGAAGACTAGGAAAACTACTCAAGTTCCATGTAGTTAATTAAAAACTAGCAATAAATCACCTGTTTTGTGATGGTGATCATGATGATTGACATTGAATTTTGAAATGTTATTTATTCTTTTAGTGTCCAACCTGATTACGAAGTCATCTCGCAAGTTCAAACTGAATATTGCTGCCGACGCCGGCTCAAAAAAGCAAGTCCCCCAAAAACTTAAAAACATCCCTAATTCTTCCAAAAAACCTCTAACCCATCATGTTATCTCCTCTAGGAAGATGGAGTCCTCCTCAATCTGAATAGGTTGACGGCAAATGGGGTGAAAATCTTGCAAAATGGAGGGAGTTGGGTTTGGTTCCTTCCCACACCAAATCCTCCGCTGGGACTAAAATACCGCCGCCAGTTACTCCACTGTAAGAGAACTAGCTGTGACGATGATTTGAAAGCTTGTTATGACAATTTTAACCCGTTTTTGATTTGTAGTGTGACCGACACCGAAAATGCTCAAGAGAAGTCTCAACCTCGGTAGGCTGACCAGACGTCCCCCATTGAAGGGGACAGTCCACATTCAAACAATCTGTCCCCCGACAAAAAAAGTGTCCCCCATTGAAACACTTGTCCCCCAAAGGCCCCAAAAATGAAATTTTATGTACTTGCAAGCAAAACCTGTCAATATTAGCTAAAATTTGTTGTCTTTAAGAGATGTTTTTCAAAGTTTTCGAAGAAATGTCAGACAGTTTGCATGATTTGTCATAATTTGCAACTCTGCTTTAGCAGTAGACAGATAAGACAGATAGACATCTTAGGGTCTCATTTACGCAATGTTAAAGAGCAAAAAAACTCGTTCAGTCCTTCGACTCCTTGAGATTTCAGGCAGATTTGTATCCTCGACAACTTTTTTTTAAATTTGCTACGTAAAAGTGCATAATGTTTGAAAATGCGAAACCACCTCGGTTTATGGAAGGCTAATTCATTGCGAATTGCTTGATATCAATATTGACTTGCAGTAGATAGTTGTCCAGGATATAATTTTGCTTGGAATCTCATTTCTCAAGAGGAACAGATTTTGGACGAAGAATCAATCGTGCTGGTTCTATCTAGTCTATAATTTGTTTTGCTTTACCATTTTGGGGTCATTTTGTGAAGAATTTCTAATGTTGAGTACACCGTCCTTACTTTTTTCACCCAGCGGTAGTTTTGACATTCGGAATTTTGAATATAAAACTTAATTTTTAAAAAATATTGCGATTTAAACATTTAGCGCAGGCTGTAGCAGCGAAGCTTATCTATGACCTTTATGCAATCAAGTTTATAACAAGTTCAATTTTTTGAAGTACAGCTACTACTAATAATTTTTAATTTTTACTATTTATACGACCCAGGTAACCTTTATTTTTTTAATTACAACAAAATTTGCATCACATACTGACGTTCATCGAGAAGTATAGTACAAGGTTAGAAATGTTAAGGGCGGCAAACAAATATATACTATGCAGCAACTCAAAAAGGAGCTCCCTGTAACCCTGCTTTCTCAGTGGCGGAACTAGAGTTTGTGGGCCGGGGTGCAAGCTAGACACCACAGGCCCCTTCTCCGAATAAACCATATTAAAGCAAAAATAACGAAGTTTACGGTAGAGTATAATATACATCATACTTACGAGAAACTACGGAGTTTCGTTGAGCTCCGCTTTGGATGAAATGTTGGCATGCACAATGCCTTCATGTAAAAATAACGTGTGAAGTATGGGTCACAGTGGCCATAAACTTTTAGTTTACGAGTTTTTGCATATTTTTCGAATAGGAAGTAACATAGAGGAAGTTTGCGTGACAGGGGAAGTGTGCTTCGTGTTTATGGAAGCCAATTTAAGACATGCTGAATTTTTGCATACTATTCAGTCAATGGGATTGCTATTAAAACAGTGAGTTATATTACGGTACTAATTCATGAACAGTGTATTTGCTTCCACACATACGTATTTTCAAAAATTAACTCCAATCCTAAATGAACCTACTTATACAATTTTAACAGTAGTAAGTTGTTTTTCCTAACTTAGAAAGCTTTATTTCAGAATTTTATGTACTAAAAATATAGCGTTGATAAAGAATGCCCTGTGTTTCAGAGTGTTAATTGAGAAACATTGAAACTAGCAGACGCTTTATAGTAGTAACAATTTAATTCTATTCATAAACGATATCCGCTAACACATAAAATATTGTGTCATGAAATTATTCGCAGATGACTCCAATCTTATGATTGCAGGGTTACTGACTGATTTACAGAGTATTATTGAAAAAGTTGAATCTGACCTAGGTACCGTTGATGATTGGGTACAAAAAAACGGTATAAAACTTAATCCTAACAAATGTAAAATGATTATTTTTGGTAGACCTGCCACGTTAAAAAAGGTACCTAATTTTAATATACAGCTACATAATGTTAACATTGAAAGATGTTCCAAACTCAGAATACTTGGTGTAATATTTGATGAATGCATGAGCTGGTCGGAGCACACAAAATTTGTAACAAGTAAATGCTTTGCTTCACTTGCTAAACTCTACCCAATAAAACATGTGTTAAGCCAAAAGAACAGAACAATATTAATAAATTCCCTTGTACTGTCCCACATCCGATATGCCAGTCCGGTATGGTTATATAACACGCGCATGCCAAAAACAAATGATAAAATTATAAGAATCTCTGCTAGATATATATTGAACAAGCGAAAATACGATTCTGTATCAATCAAATATGTAATGACCTAGGCATTCTATTCTCAAAATATTTGTATACATATGAAATTGTCTCTTTTGTAAACAAGTGTACCAACTACAATATGGTTATTTCCATGACTTCTTTGATATTTCCAGTTTTACATCGCAAACCACAAGAACTAGTACCTACAAACTTCCTAGTCAAACGAACATGAGTAAATGGGGAGAATCCAGCCCACAATACAGAGGTGTACTTGAATGGTACACAATACCGGATTCTGTGCTTCAATTTCAATATCTACCTGTCTCATTTTACTCTAAGCTTAAGACATATCTTTTAATGCAACAAACAGAACAATATTGTACACATACTGAAGACTGTGATGATATTATTAATGAATGTATTGATCTAGTTATAAGAAAAACTTGTTCAATCTAAAATAATGTTAATACTTATATAACTTCTTTTAATTGATCTATAATCTTAATAACAATCAATAACAATGTATGGAATTCTGCGTTTTAAATAAGTATGTATATATCCAATTTGACAAATGTCGATGGTGTAAGACACCTCTAAGGAGGGTTCCATTTTGACAATAAACGATTTTATATTATTAATTCGTAAATACCGATTCACATGAGTTCAACCCATGGGCCGATTTGTAATGAAACTTTACATGCAATATTAGTGCAATCTATTTCCTTACTTCACCCCACTTCCACTGATAGGCTAGCTTTGTCTATGTTAATTCCTATTCAGAAAATGCGAAAATTCATAAACCAAAAAATTATGGCCTGTGCGACCCCATACGTCAAAAATGCTATTTTACCATAAAGGCATTGTGCATGTAAAAATCCAAATCGGCGCTACACCAACTCCGTAGTTTCCTCGTTAGTTTTAGAGACAAAAAAGCTTAGGATGAATAGACATTTCCATTACAATTTCATATATTTTCTGACAACAACTATTTACCCATAACTATATAAAATTTGTCACACTAGGTACTTCTGAACGGATAACCGAGCTCCAACTGAATTTTGAAACTACTCAAAGTCAAACCTGATATATTGAGAATTAGCAAGCAAGGACATTTCTGGACCTACATTTTGCTTGCGTGTAGCAGAAGCTTTTTATCCTGTGGCAAGGTTGACCAAACAAGCAAAGTTTTCTGCGAAATGAATATATTTTTAAAATAGAATCCTTTAAAATCGGTGTCTACGTGACATCCAGGATTTCCCGTAATGATGAGTGCATTTCTAATACTACCAGTTGTTCAAATGCCACCGCTAATGGAAAATTTTAGAATATACCAAGAATAAATTGGAATCACAACAAAAATATATTTTCTTAGTTGCGATGATCAGAGAAACTGCATAGAATTAGACACAATCTCATAGAAAATATGTTTTTTAATTCGCAAAGACTTTTGTCATATTTAATATAGTGTAGCGTAAAATCACTCGTTTAGCTGAGATGCTGTATGTATTATAATTTAAAAATTGAATTTCTTATTTTCTAACTGACTTCGTTAAGACGATTAAAAAATGTTTTGTCGGCCCCGACCCCAAAGGCCCCCTAGTCCCTCTTGGGCCCCCGTGCCGGGGTGCAACGCACCCCCAGCATCCCCTACTTTTCCGCCACTGCATATTCGTATGCTTACAGTAAAAAATATTTTACAAAAATTCATAAAAGTTTACCGAACAAACTGTTACTGACTGGATTACAAGTTTGAAAATCCAAAATGTTTAAGCCAAAACTCCAATTCGAACTAGAGAAATGTGCCACCATTTGCAAAATGCACCTATTTTTGAAGAAGCAGATTAAAAGGATTGATGTTAATAACATTGGCTTTTCCTGAAACACGAGACGTAAAAGCAACTTTAATTGTAAACAGCTAATGAAAACTTCCAACTAGAAATTCTGACCATTGTGTTACTGAGCTACGCTAAAACTGGCAATTTTCAGAGTACCCACCCACCATTGTAACGCTTGTGTCACGCAAGCCTGAGATTTATACATTAATTTATGTGGTAAAAGCCCCCATGGCGGGAATGCGCCTCTAGCAGTGCAGGGCTATTACAACCCTATGCCCGTGCAGCCTCAAGTTTCCGCCAATGTGGGGGGAAATTTTGTCCCCGGGGTGGACTATAGTCACACCTACCAAAGCATTCCCTATAGCAGTAAAATTGACTTTATCCTATATTATAATGTCGGCACGTGCTACCGGGAGTCAACTGGGTTATATGCACTTCAGCATCTAATTCCTCATTCCCGAGGGAAATTTGCAAAGATTTGCAAAATTTGTAATTTATCGGGCAAAAAAACATTTTTGTACAAAATGGACTTTGGGATCGATGACGCTCTGAATGTAAGCTTTCAAATTTCCTTGCTCTTCTTTTTTTCATTGGGATTAGATAATTTTTAGGAAGGGTTATTGGCTGTCTCAGATTTTAATAACTAAATGAAAAATTGGTTTCTCCAGGCAATCCAGCTATTTTGGGCCCACCACTGTATCGATGAAATGAGTCGTTTTCCTACCTGTTTCACTTTCGAGAATGCTTGCATAAAATTCGCATCATATAAGAACCGGAAATGCATATGGTACGGAACGTTATCCAGCCGTCACTCTTATGAAGTTTTCAAAAGATAAAAGAATGCTGCATAACGAAACAATTCTGTCATTTTTTATTTCCGTAAGTATGGCAGTCAGGAGACTGTAATCTCGCTTTGGAGTTGCAGTATTATCAAACGAAAGCACAATCCCGTCTTCATTCTGCTTTAAAACCTTTCAGCAAAAGCTGTAGCGAACCTTTTTCTAAAAGCCACGATTTCTTAAAAATAGAGAATCAAGTCCCATACTTTGCGAGTTAACATTTTAAGCGAATGCTTTAAGAAACAAAGCTTTTATGACTTGATGTCAATATGGATGCGGAGTTAGATTTTCTTGAAAAGTCTTTGCAACGTGTGTTTTCCCGTAGACATGGTATTTTTTTATTTACACCTGCTAAGAAAATAGCACCTGTGTCAGAGCTTTATACACTTTTGGTGTATAAACAGTGTCGACAGGTACTTTTTGTCTCCTTCCTTCTCTCTCTCTCTCTCTCTCTTCCCTTCAAGCATAAAAGTCTACATTTTTATTCCTCTTTCAGTGCGAGTCTGAGAATCTTACGTTGTGGTTGTTTGTGAAGTAGTGTTGACGGATTTAAACGCGCACACAACTATTTTCAAAATTAAATTCAAGATCATTGACGATGGCTGATAATAACAGTGTTCCACTTTTTGCAACGGCTTCGAAACTGCCACTGCATTTTTTGTGTACCTGATTCGCTTCTTTACTAATGAAGTGGATGGTTTTTGATAGCCAGAAGTTGATCCCAGCTTGGATCTGCGGTCCCCTTGCAAAAGATTACTATTCTGGAGAACAGTCTTACTGAAAATGAAAGACGGAAATTCAGGAGCTTTTTGAATTCTTATTATTATAGTGAAAAAAACAATGTAACTTACGTCACAGCTGCGGCAATCTTGAGATCGGAATATTTTGCACATCAACCTCAACCGTGCGTAGATAATCAGTGTCGCCTCCGTCGCCACTCCTTCGCTTTCTCCTCTGGCTGCTTGTGCTTTGTTTTAAGGTGGCGAACTAGATTAAATTTTCGGCGCACCTGGAATCTACACAAGCAGCATTTGTACGGCTTCACATCTGAAAGGAAAATGGGCACTTTTTAGTAGAAAACATGGTTTTGAAATCAGCTGGGTAACTGATTACGACTAACCTGTGTGCGTAAGCGCATGCGTTGGAGGTCTTTCCTACTTGAAAACGTATACGGACACCGATCACAAGTAAATGATCTGCCGCCTAAAATAATAATGAAGTTTTTTAAGGATTTGATCATGTATTGAATTAATAAACGCCCTTAAACGCACCTGATTGAGTAGTAAGGTGCTTTTTTAAGCTGGTCCGAGTATGAATGCGGCTGTGACCCTGAAGAGCTTGACGACTAGCAAACACCTTGCCGCACGTCTTAACTTGACATTTGTGCGACTTTCTCCGTGTGCGTCTCATGTGGCGTTTGAGTTGGCTCCTTTTTCTTTTTATGGTGGTGGTGGCAGGAATTAGACCAATTTTGAGGTGGAAAGGGGTGACCT
>LJIJ01000861.1:0-69620 GCA_001718145.1 Orchesella cincta
TTCCTGAAGAAGTTATCAGATAGATAACGAAAGCTTGAAAGAATTTTATAAATTTATTATCATCAGACTTCCGATATCACGGAAAATAATTCAATTAAACTGAGAAATCAAAACAACAAAATTTGAGAAAACAAATGTGACTTAAAATTATGAAAATATTATGTAGCTTCGAAATGCATATTTGGCGCGTTTAAAAGAAATTCGAAATTCTATAATTTTCTGGTGATGGGTAACAATAGAGGAGTCCATATCGGGTTAATTTCCTTCCCTTTTCTTAGGTTGATGTTATTAATGTTCTTCTTGATGTAGAGACTTTCCTTGATTTTACGATGAAAAGTTCTTGGTTCACTTTCAATGAGTTCTGCATCGTTCTTGGAAATCCGATGGTTAGGATGATTGGAGATATGTATTGCTACTGCTGAGTTGAAATTGGAGTCTTGTTGGTTTTCTCCAAAATAATCGTAAAAACTGACCCGCTTCGGTTGTGAATGACTCCTTAACTTTCTGTCCGGAGGATGCATGGATAAATCTTTACGTAAGAATTCCATTTCTATATTTTTCAACTTCTCGAAAATGTTCTTCGATTCGTGTAGTATAGGGACGGAAAGTTTCTCCTATGTAAATTTTCTTGCATGAACATACAATTTGTATATTCCTGGAGGAGAATCATTGTGTTTCTCTTTGGCGTTGCATAGGAGGGAACCAATTTTCTTGCCAGGAATGTATCCAAAATCACAATCAATTTTCCGGCGAAGGTATTGAGTAAGACGTGAAGTTAATGGTCCCATGAATGGAAGAATAAGTCTTGGTTTTTTATCTTCATAGTTGGTTTTCTTATCCTTGGGGTTGTTCAACATGTTTACAATTCTCGAATTGATGAAACGGATTGGATAGTCATTGGCTAAGAGTTGTTTACGTATAATGTCCAGTTCTTCTTTCAAATTATCATTATCACAGATCATTACTGCTCGGAAGGTTAAGGCATCCACTACAGACATTTTTTGTGATATGTGGTGATATGACTTGAAATTTAAATATCTTCCAGTGTGTGTTGGTTTCGGTAAACTTTCCTCGATAGTAATCCACTTGGTTCTCGCTTGAATAGTATATCCAAAAACGGCAATTCACAATTGATTTCCTTTTCTATTGTGAATTGAATGCTCTTGTGGTAAGAGTTGAAAATATCCATAATACATTCTTCGTTTCCTTCCTCGATAGCTAGGAAGCAGTCATCATAAAATCTTTTGTAGAAAAAGATTTCTTCACAGTATGGTATGATATCAGATTCTAATTTCTGCATAAAAAGTTCTGCTATCACTGGTGAAATTGGAGAGCCCATTGGACAGCCTTCAGTTTGTTGGAAAATTCTCCCGTTGTATTGAAAGTAGTTTGATTCAATACATATGTTGAGTAGTTCCATAATGTTATTGATGCTGAGGCTTGTTCCAGATTTCCAGAATGAAGTTTCGGTTAGTAGTTGTCTGATATATGGAATGGTAACTTTTAATGGTACTTTTGTGAAGAGGCTTGTTGCATCAAAGGAGACAAGTGTTGTGGATTCTGGGAGTACTCTGTTCTTCAATTCTTCCACGATGTCATATGAATTTTTGCAGCTGAATGGATTAGTTTGGGTTAATTTCATCAAGATTTCACTGAGGAATGATGCTAGATCGTATGAAGGGGAATGTCTGAAGTCGGTGATTGGGCGAAGTGGAAGGCCAACTTTATGAATTTTCGGTGATCCATAAATTCTTGGAGTTGTGGTATTTGTCGATTTTACGATGAATCTGTATTCCTTTTCTGATAGTCGTTTCAGCTTAAGTAAAGCCATGCACTTTCCTTGTATTGATTTATGAAGATCTGTTGTGGGGTCTTTATCTAAAATTTTGTAGGTGTCATCATCAAGGAGGATATTCATTTTGGATGTGTAATCTTCCTTGTCGAGAATTACCGTTGCATTCCCTTTGTCTGCTGGACATATTATGATGTTGGTATCTTTCTTTAAGTTATATAGAACTGGTTTCAGCCATTTATATTTGTTGAATGTGGGATCGGGTTTGTTAATTTCTGATTTTAGAATTGAAGCTACTCCACTTCGTATTGTATCTTTGGCATCTTCTGGACATTCATCTTCATCCAGTTTTTCAATGCATTTTTCTATGTTTATTGCCGCTTCAGTCAATAAATCTTCATGGAATTTCATAGGAATGGCGAAATTGAGTCCTAGTTGTAGAACTTCCCTTTCTATATCTGTTAGCTGTTTCTTAGATAGGTTGATTACACATTTTTCATTTATTGTCCTAGATTGTTTGTAAGGTACGAATTTGTCTTTTAGTTTCGAGTTCTTGGAGATGGTTGAATTTTTTGATGTGACGATCCTTAGTTTGGTTTGTTAGGTAGATGGAGTGTGATGAGATCAGATCCATAATATTGTTATATATCTCCGTTTGAAGTTCAGTTTGTAGAAAAACATGAATGTTGGAGATGGTATTTTTAAGCTTCTTGATTTCCATGAAATGTCCATTTATTGTTTTCTTCATGATTTTGAATGAAGTGTTGTTTAGTACTTCTGTTGATTTGTTATTCCATATGTTTTTCAATTTGAAAGCCATTTGGAATTATGTTGGATTTTAGACACCTTCTAATAAAGGCGATATGGCAAAGTGTTTTTGATTTCTTGAGTTCCATTTGTTCCAGTTTCTTGGTCTTGTTTAGTGTAGACCGCCCGTGCTGTCGACTTTCTATAATATGTATTTTAAATCCTTCCATCATTTCTAATTAGTTCGTAATGGCGCAGATGGTGGAGGAGCATATATATCAGACACCAAAAGCGACTATCCTAATCAAAATGAATCTTTACTGGACTGTTAGGCTGGCTTTATCTTTGTTTTTGTGATGCTAACGAGAGTTCATGTTATCAGAAATTAGAGCGATATGACGAAACCGTGCAATAGGTCTGTTTTTCTTATGTAGTATAATCAAGGTCAACTTCTTTGCATATATTTGTTTAGACATTCTTGAATGGTCTTTATATACTTAAAAGCATAATACTAACAACCTATTTTCAGCGGGGCAAGGCCCGCCTCCCGGCCTGCTTATTATTAAGTACTTATGAGTACCATTCTTTGCCTGTCTTTCCGTTGTCAACCTTACTGCAGGCTTAATGTTCCCTTTTAACATGACGTTGAGGAATGTTATGTTTCGGTTCTTTAGCAGCACTCTTGTTAGCACAAAGCCTATAATTTAATTCTATTACATATTTTGCTAGACGTTTCCTCTTACCTGTTTCTAAACCAGTTATCAGTGTTGGAATGTTTGATATTTTAAATGTTTAACTCTTCTCGTTTAAACTTTTCAATAGGTGACTTCTTTGACAGGTAAGATGAATATTGTACAACTGCACCACACCTGTCAATCCGTTTCAGCTGGTGAGAGCAGAGGAGGCACGGAATATATATTACACCATTTTGCATCATGAAAGCACCGAAATGTAAGTTTTAAAAACAAATGAATTACAAACTGGTTTTTTTCTAAGGTGGTTAACTGTTCTCATACGTTACACGTTTTTTACTTTTGGTGTGCATTATTAATACAGTTTTAAGCCCTAATTTTATGTCGTTTTGTCTGTGCAAATTTATTGAAGACACATTTGCAGATTTATTATACTGTTATTTTTATCTATGCAACTCAGGTAACACTACGTGGAGAAGGAACTAACTTTCATCTTCATCCATATCAGCTTTGAATATCACTCATTTTCAAACCCCACATCCGAAATCAAGAGGTAAACTTCTAATTTTGTATCTAAAACTATACCGTAAATAAATTTGATGTAAAAGTGTATGTAAATAATCTCTTTATACATGATTCTTATTTTTAAATTTTTTTAATCGGAACTTTTTTTCTATTTTAGAACACAACGGAAAATCTTGAATATGAACTGAGCTTCACCTGAATTTTGCATACCTGCTGAATCAATTCGCATGAAATAGAGTCTGATAGTCCGAAACCCAGCGTAGTATAAAACTTGTCATCGGCAATTGCGAATCCTATGAACTCACTATAACTTATGCAATTTCTTTAATAAATATAACACCACCGTTAGGTTAATCACGTAAATTAAGACAAATATATCTACCTACGAAAATACTGTTATGAAACAGTAATGTTATATTTTTAATTTGGGCTTACTTTCTAACATACTATTCACGGGAAGAATCGTTGTAGTTTCAGTTTCCCATTTATTCATTTTTAAAATTTGCCTGTATTCAGCAGGTAGGTTTTATATGGTTGCACATGCAGTAGTGCGACATTAGTGTAATTACCCTTAGGGGAATCTAATTGACATAAACTACTATTATTATTATTATAGTACCGTAAAATAATTCAATTGATCTCTGAAAATTTCTTACATTGGCAGTATAAAAATAGCAGCCAACATACTGAAACATACAGAAACAAGCTGAACACGGTAGAGACTTTGAAACATTTGACTGTTCTCGAATGTCACTGATTTTTAAAAAATATTTATATATATCGTTTACACTGTAGTTACATATAATTTAAGGTCATAATTGATAGTATTGTTCATTTTTTACTCTGACATTTTTAAAAGGTGGCGTTCTGCAGGATGCAACGATGGCAAATAAGTAGGTCTTTACTACCTACTATCTATCCTTCCTAATCTACTCCTTTTATGCTGCTTCAGGTGAAAGTTTTGAATATCGTCTTTGGAGTAACATCGCAGCCCACGAAAGTGACATCCCAGATGCAAGCTGCTGAGTTGAAGTATGCCCCTGAAATAATTGTCATCCAGGATGACTCATCCTGGTAATAGGTAAGTGCGAAGCAACATTGAAGAAAATTGCGAGTGGATGTGCATCATCGTATCAGTGTATAATTTACCAATTCCAAATTCATTGAAAGCAAGTATGCTCCGTTTTATGTAGCTTATTTAGTTAACTATTTATATCAAGTCAATAAATTTGTTTAGATGTTCTTCGGCCGGAATTTTCGAAATCGAGCTATTACAATAAATGAGACCGTAATTACCAATCACTGATTAGTTTCCGTTCTTTATTAGAACAGTTTCAGATAGGTAGATAATAATCAATATGGGATAATAGTTACTTTCTAAAAGAATATCCAGTAGGATGATATGATTGTTGTTTTTTTATTTGCATTAATAAACAGGTTAGATGAGCGATGGAGATAAATACCAAATATAGCACCACTGCTGAAAATTGGAATTGTTAAGCATTTAAAATCGCCGAAAATTGGTGATCCGGAGGTAAGGCTCACACGTTATGGAGTAACGAAATAAATATTATACAACTAATTGGAATAAGAAACATGATTTTAACTACCTCAACCCCCTTTCTAAATTTCGACTAATTGTTGTTTTTCATAACAATGTGGAATTCGTTAACGCAATTTTGATACTACACTACTGGTATTCTAATTCATGGACGGAAATGGAAACTGCTTTTCTTGTGTGGTTTTGATATTCAATAATGATTGAAAAGGTAAAACCATGATGTCGTTAGAACTGAATTCCGATTACTAAACAAATTTTCTATTGCCGTGGTTGGTGAATACGTTGTGATGACTGTTCGCTAAAGTAGCACTTATCCTTAATTTACCTCAAACTTGCTAAGAGTAGTACACATCCATGATATGATTTTAATTACAAAAAAAGCTGAAGCATTAAAAAAACAATAATAGTATAAAATTTTAAATCACTGTAAACCTTGATTCCTTGAACTCAGATTATATAGAATAATTATTGTTTCATTACTAAGTTTTCAGTTGGAACGAGCTCCGTTTGACGTCTTGAGGTGCATGAGCTTGCTTTTGCTTTGATGGTGAACTTCTGGAATGATTATTTAAGTAATAGCATGGAAGTAAAAAAAATTATAATAGTCATTGTGATGTGAAATCTTACTTATGCAACATAGAGAGTATACGATCCGAAATTCGACGCTATTTTTAGGAAGAATAAATTGCTACAAAATAAATGTAGAATAGTACAAATTAGCTTTTACAAACGTGTATCACTTTTTTGCAATTTGCAATCTATTTGTAATTTTTCTTAAGTTAGTGTATATTCGTACAGCAATTAATAATTCGAAATTGTTGAAATATTGCAAAATTATAAGTGTAGTTAATTAAACTTTTTCTTACAATATATATTGACTATTTGGAATTAAGTTTGAGAAAATATGGTAAGCTTAATGGTCACTAGAAAACTTGTGATACTGTCACAGTTGGCATCACCATTGTTAAGTGTATCTCTCTATGTACGAGTATTTTACTTAAATGTTAATGTAACTGCCGATCATGACTGATTTTAATTATAAAAATGTCGAGTTGATAGTATTGCAGTTTTGAATCTGTACTGTAGTTCGAATTCGAATGTCATCTAGAATGTCAATTTACGCTGAAATATGACTCAGCAGAGCATAGCGACTTAATGATTGTAAAATGATCGTGTTGTATTCTTTATAATTCGGTATTGCTACACGGTGTGATTGCTGTCGAATTTCAATCAACGCAAAAGCTCCAAATTTGATGATAGGGTCGCTTCTATCTATTCCTAAGCAGACGTGCAGTGATTTGATTTTTGTAAATTAATTTCAAAATCTCGTTTACGATGGAACATACTTGTCCAGAAATGAAGCAATCCTCAATCAAAATGAATGTAGAATGAGGGATAATTTTAAAGAGAATTTTATATGACCATCTTCAATAAAATTATGCACAAATGACCAATATGACCAAACTGCTTTCTTCAATAATATAATATTCATTGAACAATCGAATGATGGTCAGTAAAATTATTCACAAATGAATTCAAGATGTTTAGCATTTATCTAGATAAATTGTTGGCGCATTATATGTCCACCTTGCAGTCATCATCTCCTAATTAGCAACTTTGTATTGATGAGGTACTTGTAATCTGTAATGGAAATCCAGCAGTGTGAGCAAAGATTTTGCTTGCATTGCTAAATGTCCGAGCAAGTTTGTCCGATTTGATGATTCTTATGTTATATTTTACATGAGTTGTTTCACAATCAAACATCTGTATGCTTGGTCGGTAGTTGTACGCATTTGCGCACTCCTAAGTTTGCATAATATATGTATATATTATATACACAGACAACATAAGCAAATACATAACACTTGAAAGCTTGGCATATTGAAATGACGCAACTACATTTTCAATTTCTCTTTATATGCATTTATCTATGCGGGCACAAAAGCCAACCATTGATAAGACTTACATACTTTATTCCTTTCGAACATAAACATAAACAAAGTGATACAAACAGTGTCTAAGATGCCATTTTATTAGCCATATCGTATATTTTCTACTATTCATGCTTGTTATTCACATTCTAATTCATGGTACATGCTACGGGTATTTCCTGATCCACTTAAATTAATTGAAGCACTGTCCAAATTCCCTGGTCGTCCTTGATGTCGAAGAAGGATCTCGTTATGATTTTGGTCATCCCCATAGTTTATAGCCCAGACGTTGTATCGCTTGTCAATTCCATACGACTTAGCTGTGACCACTTTCCCATTTGAACCAGATTCCGCATAAGATAAATGAGCTCCCAGATACTCTCCATTGTACTCATTTTTAATTCTAAAATAACGGGTGTTACCCTCCAGAAAGCTTTCAATTTTCCACCAACTGTCAGGTCCAATATTAATAGATGCGGCTATGGGATGGTTCACAAAATCCGTTTCTACCCCGTTAGTTTTAAGGTAATAAAAACGACGGTCTACAGTACTTTGATATCCAAGTTTACATCTTGTGTGCCAAACAACGCTTCGTACTTTAACATTCAAGGATGTCTTGTAATTCTCATACATTTGCTCCCAGTATCCTTCATTCCCATCGGGTCCATCCAAATTTGCAAGTATGTCCACAACCTTGAATGCCATTTTCAGCTTATCTCCACTGCTTTTAAATGCTGCTGTCAAATTGGTTACTGCCGTATATTTATGCTCATTCCAACGCAGTCGCCCAGTAAATGAGATGAGTGCATCAACATTATTTGTATTATCTGAATAAGCAGCCTTCAATATTTGTGGGAGCATTTCGCTAAAAACATGTCCAGCAAAAGTCTTCTTGGGAGGACTTCCAAATTCAATAATGGGTTGAATCAATTTTGCATTCCCAGAGCGAATTGTAGCTCCCCAAATTGTAATAACGACATTTGAAAATATTGTACAGTTCGCAAGCAATGAACCAAAGTCATTCAGGCTTTTGTCTGGTTCATCTTTCAGTATTTTCAGTAATAGAAATATATTTGCAGTTGTGAAATGTTGTTGTTCACCCATGCTCATGAATGTTGCGTTGTAGACTATCAATCGCTGATATGCATGTGGAAGCATTTTGGCAAATGTGCTGATATATTCTAAATATTCTGGGTTGTATGCTTCACGTACCAATGGTTCCAATACTGAGTCATTATTCCTGGAAAGGAAATCAGAGTATACTTGTCCCACCTGCCCTGCTTGTAGCTTTGAAACCATGGCTCGTAAACGCTCGTCATGTAGCGTCATCTCCAGCTTTTCTATTTTTTTCTGCTTTTCATTCAATCGCATTATGAAGCATTGCTGTTGTTTTAACAATTCTTGCTTCAGTGCTTCTAGCTCTTGGTTGTGTTCCGTTTTCAAATCACAAACTTCTCTCTGTAGCCTCATTATTCGCTCTTCTAATTGTGCAATTATTGTCAAGAAGTCAACACCGCCATTCTCAACAACGTAATCAACTAAAAGTTGAATCTGCTCTGTGATGTATATCAAATTGTCCCTCATGTTATCAACTAGTGCTTGGCACTCCGCTGAAATTTGCCGAGGGCTTCTATAATATTGTCGACTGAATTGAAAATTTGGGTTTGGGCTACACTCATCTTGGGTTGATAATCTGGTCTTTGACAAACTCTCTGGGCCTTTAATTATATCTTGTGCTGCAAGTATCAACTCCATCAACTCACGCATGACGTCAATATCAATAGTGCATTCCTCCAACAATTCTGACTTTTTGGTTGATCCTGTAATGTTTCTGGTGGAACGTATATTGCAACCAACATCGGCAAAGATTGTTGATTGAGCTGCAAATTCGACACCAGATGAGCCTAAAAAGTAAACCATGAAAACAACCATGCAAACCTTGAGTATCTCCTATTTTATTTTAAAAAAAATTAAAATGTAAAAAAGAAAGAGTTAGGCATGAATGAAATGAACTGGTTTTGCTTACCATTGTTTATGCTTTTCTGTGGGAAAGACTCTGCGTAGTTTATCTGATTCACTAAAACACCCAGCACCAGAATTAAATAATCAGTCTGAAATTTTAAAATGTTCATTTTGGAATTTTAAACTCAATTAAATTTAGTCCACGTTTCAAAATCGTGAAATGTACAAAAGTCATTGAATTTCTTATTTATGCTGTGGATTAAACTGTTAAATTCTGATGACCTATGATCAGAACACGTATTCGGATTTGAGGATTACGCTAAATGTAAACACCAACTTTACTCTTCAGAAACAAACATTCAGAAGGATTAGTAGTAATCCTAGCTTATATACAAATTTCAAAAAGCTGGCTTAATCGAATTAAACTTGTCGAGTCATTTAAAAAGGCTTACATTCCCTTTTGCTATAATCTATAATTTATTATAGGTAATCAAACAGAATGGATGTCTTTATGTGGCGCAATTTCATCAGTATTTTGAGTTACCAAGCAGATCATCCGTTTAATTTATCAAAATGACGACAAAGTTTTGTTTTGCGATGTCAGGTTTGTTTTGGAATGAGACTTGAGTATGAATTACAGCATTAAATCCCCTTGTGTCTAATCTCAGCTTTATGCAAACCTGAATGAAACCTGTACATAAAAATGAATGAACAGCCACTTGACACAGATTAAGCAATTAGCAGCGAAATTTGGTTGATTGGCACCTTGTCACTTGCAACTTTTTACACGTTTCAACTGAGTTCATAATGTAAACTGCTCACCTTTGAGTTTCGAGGTGAATGAAATTACGCATGTTCATTATTCAACATGACATACAGCTGTCAGAAGGAAAGTGATTTACAGGCAAAGTTTTAACTTAACTGTTTCCCATTTGTTGACTAATCCAGCTACACAATTGAAAATGAGTACAAATAATAAATAAACATGAAAGAGTCTCCTTTTTAACACATTTTTATCTGGCTTTGTGTTCCAAGTTTCTGTATAATATTTAATCCATATCGGCTTAAACCGATTATGTTACTTGCAATGGTAAATATAAATAAAGGATATTTGGTCAGTACGCCGATTCCTCAGCAATTAAGAGTAACGCATTTTGGGCAACACTTTATTAGCAGGACTCTTTTTATTTGTTATTATTGGTGCAACCTGCTATTAAACATCACCCAGAAAAGGTAAGTAACTGTCTTGTTTTCATTTGGCTTTAAATCGCAGTAAATAAAATGTTAATTCGTACCTGAAATTTGTATAACTCAAGGTAGTTGTTTTATGAAACCAAAGAATTTGTAGTGGTAAAAAAATGTTTTTAGTATGCATAAGTTAACTTTGCGTATGTTTTCTTGGCGCAGAAACAACTTAAACAATAGCAGCCGCGTTGACGTGGTTTGATTCCTTTTGAACACAATAGGATCACAAATGCACACTGGCAATTTTGCCAGTTGGTAAGTCGCGTATCAAATTTTATTTGAGAAGCATTCCAAACTGAAGTATCATTTATGTAAACTAAATAAGGAAAACATTAGAAAAATGACGTTTGTACAAAATCGTCAAATCAACCATGCGCTCATCTAAAAAGTATTCTCTTCTTTCTTTCACGCCTTGTCTTAAAACATGGAGCCATCTCATAAAACTAGATCAGATTCTTACGTTGAAAATTTGTTGAGAAATGAAGTAGCAGAAAGTCAAAAAAATAAGCAATTATTAACAGGAAAGCCAGATTTGCGCTATTTGGAACAATGGGATTTGAGCACTCTATTGACTGAAAATGTCGACATACCAAACAGCCAAGCCAACATCAACATTCCTTTGGTAGACCATGCAATTTCAAAGAGTCTCCACTTTTCTCTCTCAGCAACATACAGCAGCGGAGAGGAAAAGACAAACGGATTGCTGGGAAATGGATGGACATTACAATTTCCAGATGACTACATTATACTTGACCAGAAAGAAGGCGTCTTCCCAGCTGAGTTTGAGTACTCCCTCATGATAAACTCACAAGCCGTAAAACTAAAGCGGAAGAAATCAACCGACCATCTCCAACGCTTTCAAATTGAAGATGATAAAGAAATCCGGATCACCTACGATGCTAATAATGAGCAGTGGATCATCGATGGCAAGAATTTGATGGCTGTGTACGGAAGAGCACCTGAATTAGGCATCGAAGCAGTTCATCGCTCACTTTTTTGGGATTACTGGCGTGGACCTGGAAAAGGGGACCTGAACAGTCTAAAATCTCAAGTTCAAGCATGGTACGTAATTTCCCGTGAAGAGAAGCACAATCATAAAAGAAAACTGCTGTATGAATACGCAACAGAAGAAGGTACATTATCAAACGGTATGAAATATACTTCTATGATTCAATTAAAGTCCATCAGAGATGAAACCAATAACACCAGGTTAGATATAATGTATGGAACAAAATCAAAAGGTGAGTATGTCGTTCAAAATCCTGTAAATTTTGAAAAATACCTCCAATTCCCGATTTTTCTCCAGTCCAAAAAGTACTTAACTGGGTATGAGTTAGTTACTGATTTATTCACCCAAAAACTTGAGTTTAAGTACGAAGTGCGAAACGAGAAAATTAGGAAACTGACAAGCATTATTCAGCGCTATACAACTTTGGGGTTAATTGAGACACTTGTACAATTTGAGTATCATAATGAACACCACTCTCTTACCGAGCTTAAAATGTTGAGTGATAAATCAGTCAAGTTTTCATATTCCCAGTTGCAAATTCCACTGCTAGACTTTGGACCTTTGAAGAATGCGGTAAATCACTTCACAACAGAAAATTCTCAAATTAGCATCAGCTCTGATTTTGCAGCAATGGCATTCCACGTTAATACAAATACTGTATACATCTCCGTCTTGAACAAGCAACTGACATCATTGATAACCAAACTTGAAGCGAGTGATGGTACAGCTAGTGATCCTACTAAATACATACAAAGTTTTGCTCTGCTCACGTTTCCGAATTTGATTGCAATATTTGCTGAAACAGAGTCAGGACGGTTTCTAAGCACTTTTCACAGAGATTTAGATACAAATGAGTGGTCAAAAAATCAACAAAAAACTGCCTTTAAAAAGGGCGACTTGTTCAGGTACAGCGAGGATATTATGGCTGTGGCTAAAAACGATACGGCACAACTCATAGTATTTGAACCTGATGATGATGGCGTGACAAGTAAAACCGTCACGTTACAAGGTGGGCCTTTGCATCGATTTATTATTCAGGGTCGAGTTATACTTGCTTATGATGGCACCAATTTATTCACTATTACAAAGGATATCGTAGAGGAAGAAGAATGGCATTTAAATCCATCACTTTTAAACATTTTTTCAAAAGAGGGAGAATTTCATGAGGATATTTACATGGATGCCGAATTTGCCAAAATGTTTAAAGATCAGGTGAGGATTTCTGGCTTGCAAATGATCAACAACATGGCTCTTCTAAATGTTGTAAAATGGGTTAACAGCAGGTTATCCTGTAAAGTTAATTTGCTTTTGTTGGATGAAAAATATGAGAGAAAGGTGTCCACCGAGTTTTTTACGGGTGATGAAAAAATTGATAAGCCGATTACAGACTTTGTTCAAGAGCAGAAATCTGAAATGCCGGATGGCATCAACTATTTAAAGTTCCGATATGAACGTGTTGGTAGTAATCGTTGGCAAGCCAAATTGTTTCAAATATCGGGGCTAATTGATAAAGAACTTGATAAAATATGTAAGGACGGCTGTCCAGATGGGTTTAGAGAGGAATTTAAGAGAAATCAAACAATTGAGTTTAACAAAGATAGCGAAAAAGAGCTTCGCAAGATGGTACTTTTTGATACGGCGCATTGTTTAGATTTTCAGCTTGATTCAAAAGTTGCCAAGACAAATTCAACTTTGATTTACATGCAAGGTTCTTCTTGGTTACAGGAAGACAAAGATGATGGGTATGGAGATAGAGATCCCATTTCAAATATGGCACTAGCTAAAGATTTTATTTTAGAAACAAAGCAAGGGAAAAATAGCACAGTTTACAAACTTTTTAAACAAAGTTTAGAAGATGGGAGCAAGATTGGTTTGCCACTTAAAGAATTTAAAACAAGCATCAATGGAAGTGTTGCTTTAGGATATCCTTCATATTTAGCGTATCAAGAAGAACCTTGGATTCAAGCTGTGGTGCTTCCGCTCCATAGTAATGGCACTGTAGGAAATGAGATTTTACTTGGAGCGGGAGAAAAACTCATGCAAATGAGTAATGCCGAAGTTATTTTAACAATGCAAGAGTTAGATGACCCTTCTCTGAGTCCTTACACAAATAAGATACTTTCTAGAAGGGTAAATTCCGTTGTGCAATCAGCACCTACTTTGGTTATAAGCAGGAGTGAAGTGAATGATAATGGTTTTGTGAGGGTTAGAACGTATGAAAATTCATTTGCTTCAAATAAAGTGAACAAAACGCAGGAAAATACGGTTTCTGTAATTCCCACTGGGAATTCGGAGTATTCAGGGAAATATGTGGAGACTACGATTATTCCTGTGGATAATCCACATAATGCAACGAAAGTAACAAAATGGGTTGATTCAGAGGGTAACCTGGTTCGTTCCAAAGTTTTTGAGTTTCTTGATGAAAATGAGCATGAGGCGGATAAAGCTGATTATAAAATTTTTGACGTGTCAGGAGATCTGGAGATAAGTTCGATATACCCTTATAATGTGACTAATCAAATGGTAGCTTATATTGGATTTGAGGCTTATGAAGCGTTAATAATCCCTGGAACAAATTCTACTTGGAATTTTCCAGCAGATGCTGTTGTGAGAAATGGGGACTCTCTTACAGGAGAAAGTTTTCTGAGGTTGGGTGAAGGGGAAATGTTATCAGCATCTCTTACTCCTTCCGATCAGTCAAATACGTACGTAGCATCTTGTTGGGTGAGGTGTGAAAAAGAGGAAAAATTTGAGTTTGAGGCTCCTGTTCCATATTTTAAAGCAAATTTAGAGATTTCAGAAGGCAACTCTTTTCTGGGTATTTATGGCCAAATGAAACGAATCGTGGGTGAGTGGCTTTATGTCGAGGTTACGGCAGACTTGCATAGAATTAGGAACAACGTTTATGAAGAGTATTATAGGATGCATCAACAACAAGAATCGCTACCACCTCCAAACAAAGTAAATTTTACAATTGGTTTGGAGATAGATTCTAGTAAGCACTCTAGTAAGGTAGTTGATATCGATCATGTGAGATTCATGCCAATTAAAGGAGATTTGAACATGAAAGTTTATGACGAGAAAAATGGAAATGAAATTGCTACCATTCTTCCAAATGGTGCTATAGCTCGAAAAGTCTATAATGTGAATGGACAAGAGATTGTCAATGTTGATGAGGAGGGGCAAATTGAGCAGCTCTTTCAACTAGCCAATCTGGACAAATATTTCCTATTCCAACAAAATCAGGAAGGAATATAATCGGTGTGGGTTTAAAAAGTGACCTTATTATTATACCTGAATGGGGCTCCTATGAAAAACTAAATTCGTACTCATTTTCAAGTCAAAAATGGTTTACAAACAGTATAAATGCTTGGGAAATGAGCAACTGGCAGATTTCTCATGTAGATGCTAATAATACAAATGAAATACGAGCTGTTGAAGTTAACCAACTTTTTGAGAAAGATTCAGCAGCAATTCGTGTCCAATTTTTTCTTGATTCTGTGGCAGATTCCAAACTTGAGTTTAGTATTCAAAATGGTCCACTTATTGAATTAAAAACAGATATAGAAAACCCATTCACTGCAAAACTTACCCTTTTGTCATCCTCAGAAGCATTTTCCAACTTGCCCATCTTGGGTGAATTGATTGTCTACATTGAAAATTCCACTTTGTGGGTATTTATTGATGGGAATCTCCTTGTTGAGAAGAATTTAGCCCTTTCATTTACATCTCCTTGGTCACAATTTTCATTAAAGGCTAGCGGTCTAGTAACCATTTCAGATTTAATGATTTTAAATCACCCCCAAATATTCTACGAATTTAGAAACGGCTTTGGTGACCGAACTCAGATTATTCAGCTGGAGTCTGAAAATAGTATTCTCGTTAGTGAAACTATTTACGATGAAATAGGCCGGGAAGCTATTAAAACGAAGACTGGTCGAGTTACTAGAAACTCTAAAGAAATTCTATTCACATTTCAAGAAAACTTTGCAATAAATAAAAACCCGGATGATATCAACTCAGTTTTTAAAACTGGCATTCTTGAGGGTTTGGTAAATGACCTAAATCCAGAAGATGAAGGTTATTGCTACACCCGTAAAATATTTTTGAAAGATCTCCTTCGAGAATCAGAAGTTGATGGGTTGCCAGGTCGACATTTTTCTGCTGATAGTGATTTCAAAAAAACATTTTCCAGACATTCGGCCATTCCATTCATGACCAATTTGTTTCCACCAGATAGGGGCTATATAGAAAAGGTTGTGTATGAGCCAAATGGCAGCATAAAAGTCAGCATTGTTAATCAAAAAGATCAGGAAATTGCACAATATGTTCGTGTTCCAGGTTTTGATGACATTCTCACAACTTTTGAGTACGACAAACAAGACAATCTTGTTAAAATCCTTCCACCAGCTTACCACGAGCAGGTTAACACGTTTGCGAGAACATCCCCTTTGCCAACAGGGGATGAAGGTTTGACAGAGGACGAAATATATTGGCAAAAAATTCTTTGCACACATTTTACCTTCGATGAATCAAACTTCTTAACAAAGAAGTTTACACCAGATACAGGCATTCAGGGATATAGTTATGACTTTGTGGGGAACATGAGATTTATGTACTCTTTGGATCCTGAGAGTAATCTTGCAAAAAATATCGTGTCTTTTTTGCATGTTTCATATGACCAACCTGTTGAAATTGGGTTTATCCCTGGTGAAATGAAGGTAGATGACCTTTTAAAATATGAGAATAGTACATCAATTCCTGGACAAATTCTACATCAAAGAATTGTTTATTCTGATTTTCATTCGGATCCCAGCGTTCGAAATAGGTTAAAACTTTTCATGACTTACACCAGCGATTCAGTTCTTGGGCTTGCTCCTTCGGAAAATATTCCTCCACCACATCAAGAACTAGTCAAATTTGATTCAGGAAACAATGTCGTGCTTAAAACAAGCAATGCAGTTCATTCCGATTTTCTTACTAACTTGCATAAACACTACAAGGGTGGAAAAGTTTCAGAAATTCAATATCCTAGAGATGGAACTAAGAGTCTTCCTCTTAACCTCATGCATTCTCATGATAAACTGAAACATTTAGTTGGGCTCGGGACGAGAGATAACCCCACAAGTTTTGCAAACTTTAGCTATTCCACTTCTGGTCAAATTTCTGAGGAATTAGTGGAACAAGGCTCTGCTTCAGAGTTTAGTCGAGTGTATAAATACAATTCGCCTGGTTTTTTGGTCGAAATTGGTGATCCATTTTTGTCACAAAATGTGGCGTTTATTGAGAAAGGCTATGGTCAAGCTGGGTTTGGTGATGGGATAATAATGAACACTGCCTTTAATGCTTCCTGGACTGAGTCTAGAGTGGATTCTGAAAATTTTCTAAATTGGTTTAAAATTCCTGAGGAGGATTTTGTGGATAAAACTAAAAAGATGTGCCTTTCTGCACTAAAGAGACTTGGGTTTGTAGATGAATCCACTTTGATTCCTAGCAAGTTTTTGAGTCATGCAGATCTCTCACTTTTACCTATGTCTTGTTCCGGATCAGTTGGACATGAACTTATGAAAGTAATGGCCGCAAAATTGCCACCTGGAAGGTTTTATGGACATAGATATGCATACGGCAATCATAAAGAACTTCAGAAGGCAAAATATTTCAGCACAGAAGACGATCAAATGGATCCACTTCAGATTTATACATTTCACAAAGAAATTCCTGAGGTTGAGACAGAAGCCATTTCTGAAAAAATTTGGGACATTTTGGCAGAACACGACTTCATTATAACAGACAATAGGCGAACTGAAGACAAAGCTGCAGCCATAGCTAAAGAGGGCACAGTTGAAATATTCTGCTACAACAAGTTAGAGTCAGACCTAGAGGAAGTTAAGAATTTTGCGTTTATTTACTCCAGACCAATTATTCATCTGTTGTATAACATCATAATAAAAAATGAGACAATGATTGACATAAACAGCTTCAAAGAAACATACGTTGTGTGGTTAGGCTACAGAGATACGCCCACAGCCGATCTCATAGTTAATTTAGCTAAGCAAGATGCTGGCAAAATTTATGAAATGTTGAATTCAAAGGGTTACCTTTCAGGGGAAATTTCATCCATTCTTTCGGAAAATTTCATGGAAAAATTAAGTGCTTATAGGAACATATTGCTTCAAATTGTAAACGTTCTTCAGTCTCATTTCACAACGCAGATTGGTCGTTCTGTTAATGATTACGAGGCGTATAGCATTGATGCAAATGGGAATCAAAAGATGTTTTACGTGGGGTTGGAACGCCACAATTTAGAGTATGTAAATGGAACAAATCGTGTTTCAAAACTGAGTGTGCAAGATCCATACGCTTTACCAGGGGAAAATCTCAAAGTTTTTGAGCTAGACCACGACCCTGTTGGCAATGTGTCAAAAGCTCCGCATAGAAACATCGAAGAAATTCGTTATCATCCAGTAATAAATCGTCCAGTTTACATAGGGCTTTCAGATGGGCGAAAAATCATAATTCAGTATGATGCACAGGGTGAGCGGATTTTAAAACGGGTGTATGATAGAAAGGACGTGTTGCTATCGGAAGTGAAATATTTTAGGGATGAAAATGGTCAAGTGATGATGGACACGCGTACCAAATTTCCTCAAAAACCTGAAGAAACAGTGAAGGTAACGACTTCAACATATCTTCATGGGCCACGCGGTTTACTAGGTTTCATTCGAAATGGAAAGTTTTACAATGTTTTCACAGATCATGCCGGTTCAATCCGGTTGGTTACACAGGGTGGTTTAGTTGTTGCGGGTTATGATTACTGGCTTTACGGGGAATTGATGAAAGTTTATGGAGAAGAGGATGCTCATATTCATTACCGCTTTACTGGCCAGGAATGGGATGAAGAAACAGGTCTGTACAATTTCCATGCAAGAATTTACGATCCAACACTAGGTCGATTTTTTCAGCCAGATCCGAAAGCTCAATATTACAGTCCATATATATATGCTGGAAATTCGCCAATATCGATGGTAGATCCAGATGGGGAATTTTTCTTTACGTTGTCTATTCTAATAGGTATAGCTATTGGGGCATATCTTGGTGGTGCTGCAGCCAATGGGAAATGGAACCCACTCAAGTGGGATTGGAAAAATTTGAAAACATATATGGGTATTCTAGGGGGAGGAATTGCAGGGGGAATGCTTCCAGGTGGGTTTGTAGCTATGGCAGGAAGTATTGGAATTCCTGGTGCAATATTAGTAGGTTTAGGAGGTTCTTACTTGAGCATGGCAAAAGTGAACAAAAGTTGGAATCCGGCAAAATGGGACTGGACTAGTCCAGGAACATACAACGCATTTTTTACGGGTTTTGGAGATGGCGTGTCTGGGGGAGGATTTTTTGGGGTGTTAATTCTCAGGGGAATTCACAAATTGCAAAAACTTTAACAAGCACGGGTCAAATATTTTTTTTGTAAGTTTTGGTTGGTGGGCTTTGGGTACGTTAATGGTGCTTTAGCTAATGGAAAGAATTTTAAAATTTGGGAGTGGAATTTTGGAGATCCAAACACATTGGTTGCTATGCAAGCCGGTTTTATGATTGGCTCTGGTTTGCCTCACAGGCACATAAAATTGGGAAAAAATTGGCGAAGCGGTGGATGGTAAAAGCCTGGGAGAAGCGTTAAAAACGATGAGAACTTCAGCACGAAACTACCAAATGGCGGTTATGAGAGATGGGATAACTCACACCACTTTATAAAACTCTTGGGCTAGGGCTACTAAATTATCTTAATATTGTAGTAAGCCAGTGTTTCTATGACCACTGCTCTTTTGATCCTACCAAGTGGGATTGGCAGTCAATGTCAACATATGAAGGGGTTCTTAATGGAATTCTCAAACCGCCCCTACTCTACAATATGGTGAAAGAATATAGAAAAGGGAACTTACAACTTTCAGATAATAAATGGCTGGGTAAATTGGTTGAGAAACAAAGCCAAACCAGTTCCAATTTAGCGTCTGCCTTTTCTAAGTTGAATATGTTGTCATATTTTTACTTTTTTTCGCCATCTGGTAGAACTCGCAAAAATGGTTCTAACAATCTGGTTCCCGTTGTGGTTGAAATGTTAACGAGGTTTTTTGAAGAAAATGAAGAAGGTTATATTGCAGAAGTCCAACAGTTACTTAAAGGGCTTTCAGCAGGGTCTACAATTTATCCTGATTTTAGTTTGGGAGAATATTTAGATTGTAATCTGCAAAACTCAACTAGAAGTGAATATCTAGAAAATGGAGGGTTTGAAGAATGTGATATTTCTTCAGGTGCTGGAAAGAGGAGTAGGCAAAATCGAGAAATGATTCATAATCTTTTCATTCCCACAAGTAAGTATCAAAGTAAAGACCAATTTATTCTGGTTGACGAAAAATATGAGGAATCGGAAGAGTTCTCAGAGTATCTTTTGCATACGATTCATACTGCTTCAGGGCAAACTTCAGGATTTTATTATGAGTTTTTTGTTGGGGCTATTTACAACTCGCTTCTGAATTTTTTGAGAGAACAAAATGATTCAGAGAAAAAAGTTTTCATTCGTTTAGAAAATAATGTGGAATTGGCAAAACAAGTTCTTCATCTAGCTTCTATAAAGGATTCCACACTTTCAGTTAGGGTGGTAGTGGTAGGGGGACAAACGGATTTCAATAGGGTTGCAAATCACGTTAAAACCCAGAAATATCTTTGTCAGCTGGAATCCTCTGTAGCACAACAAATTGGTAAGATTGAAGCTCAAATTTACTTGATTGAGACAGCTACTTCCCCAAAATTATTTACAATGACGCCCGAAGTTTCTTTAGATATGCAGGGATGTTCGGGAAGTCCTAACTTTGTTGAGGCTCAGGCTGTAGAAGGTCAGCATATTTTGGAAAGTTTTGAAGCTTTCCTCGAAATTGGTGGAGTTGCGGAGGAAAAGTTTAAAACATTTTTCGAAGGCGTCGTTAGTGTGTATAATAACATGGCACAACTTATTGGACAGGAAGCTAAGCAGTCTTTTATGGGATTTTTGTTTGGGTTGTTAGACACGAACATGAAAAATACGTATGGTTTGCAGTTAGAAGCTTCAGTTAACAACCATCTTGCTATTTTAAGCACAGTTAATGGAAATGGGATGGAAACTTGGCTTTCACCTCCTGTAATAATTAGTTTTGATACTAATCAACAGGATATTGAGAACTTTCTTTATTCATTTAGCTCCCGAACTTTAGCAAACGATGCAGTTGTCACTGATGTCGAGAATGGGCTAGCATCTTTTACATCCGTCGAAATTCCACAGTTTCAGGGTTTTTATGAGAATTCTGTAAGTAGTGGAAACTTGGAAATTTTGGAGAATTCTATTAAATATCTGTTTTATCATCACAAGGAGAAAGTTAGGGATTTTGTGCAAGATCCGGCTCCAACTGGAAATTTGCATTATGTTAGTAATTTTATATTGGGAGAATTCCTGACACAGGCTAATTTCAAAGTAGGGAATTCAACAGAGATTTCCGTATTCTCACCTCAGAATGGAAGTCAGTTTCAACAAAGACTGGGTGCACAACGCATATTTTTTATCAGAAACAAAGATACAGGGGTTTCCACGGTGTTAAATATTATTGAGAGTAGTCGCAATGCAGACCCAATATTTGACCCGACAGTTCCAACAGACCTACCAGTTCTTCCTGCAACAGTTTCCAGTATTCGTCATTTAAAAATCAAGCTGAATACGAATTCTGTAGGAAGTTTTAGTGGCACTGCGAGCTCATTTTTTCAGGGGTTTGAGGATCTTATGGAAAATCCTACGACTGTTCCAGTCGATTCAACTGCTTATTTTGGAATCAGATATGAGGCCGAGTTTTCACCTAAAAAGTTGTCATTTGAAAGAGATTCAGTTCACAAGCTTTTTTCAATGCTTTCCGAAAATCGGTATAAGGCCCTTGTTCAGTCTGATGTAGACTTCCAGTCACTGGCGTCCGGATTATTTACCGCAACAGCCAACTTGGCTAATGTAGATTCGAATGGGATGAAAACTTCACTACGAACACGTAGCCCTAATCAAGACTCAGCATCTCTTGAGAAGCACTCACTTCTTACTTTGACAAAGGATAACTTTGTCATTCCAGACGGGGAGCAGGTGCTAGTACAAAATTTAAAGTTTGCAAATACTGGTGAAGATGATTTGGCTAAATATAACGAAACTTCAAATGAGTTAAAAGAGCATGTTTGCAAAAACAAGCAAAGCCTTTCTGAGTTTTGGAGGGTAGCGGTAGTCCCGGCTGTGTTTGGTCCTGAAATCGAAAATGCCATGAGATTTGATACTAATCCAACGTCAGTAATAAATGATAACTGTACAACTAGCACGTCAAATATCTGGTATGATAATCTGCAAAGAAATCGCAATCCTTGCCAGAATGCAAAGTCAACTGCTACCAAAGCTTCACTTGGCATTCTTCCATTTAATATTATCAGATTTTTCTCTGAAGGAATTTCCAATTACTTTAATAGTAAATCCAAACCCTCACTAGAGAATAAAGGTGAAAGTAAAGGGTTGAATGATAATGTGTCAAATTGCCAACCAGGGGCATGGCTTGACGGTTCATATTCCGAGAACGGCATCACTTGCTTCACAGAAATATCAAAGATGATGGTTTTTCGTAGAATCCATGAAAATGATATAGGAAAATTAGGTGCTACCGGATTTGCCCAACAAGCAATTGGTGACACTTATGATAAATCAAGTTGTTCTCCGTTAGAGTTCAATGGCATGCCTTCAGTAACATGTAAAGGTGAAAAGACGAATTTAGTTTACACTCCGTATTTCCAAGAAAGAATGTTTGATAATATTGATGGTAACATCATGCTTGGTAGGGTGTTCATGCATTTAGGTGGAAAGCTGTTGGGAATTTCTAAGTCAGAACATAATCAAAATCATGAAGAGTATGATGTCACCGTTTCTGATGACATGATTGACATATTGCAGCGTAGATTAAAGAAGGTTGAAATTCTCTTGGAAAATGCATCCAAAATGAATATATGTGAGGTAGAATGGGCTCGGGTTCAGTTGCAAGATTGCAAAGAGTCAATTAGCGAATTAAGACAAGAGAAAGTTGCAACTGTAGGCATAGCTGAAATAAAAATAATCCAAGAGAGATTGACAGCTTTATTTGAAGACTTGTCTGAACATATTGAATGGGTAGTGAGGGAAAGGTTCACTGAGCAAAATAATGCTGCCACTGATAAAAAGGCCGAATATAAAATGCCAGAACAAAATATTTTCATTCCGTCAAGTGGAAGCCTGAATGATTACATTGCAAGCACAGTGTCGTCAGGTGGAAACTTGAATAATAATCATGGGGCAGCAAGTCATGTAGCTGATGATTAAAAAAATTGTAAAAAGTTTTTCTAAACAATTACCTAAATAGTGTTTGTAAATAGTAACATTTTTAGAAGTCTTAGAGTATAAGAGTAATTTGGGTCATTATTTCACTATTTGTATGAATGGGTTAAAATTGTGTCAAAAATATAAAAATATAATGGATACAATTAACCGTTTATTTTTACGTGTAGCATACTTGTAAACTACATTTTTAAGCAATTAATGAATGACTAACTAGCGCAGTGTAAATAAATAAATGTAAAAAATTGTATGCAGTATGAGTAATCGTAAGTCATTTTTATTATCACTTTTTTCGCAGCAGTGTCAAAAGAACTTCACCATAAAACAAAAGCATTGCATAAGCAATCACCCATGTTCAAGTTCAAAGTAACCAATATATGTGCATGCATAGAAACGAAACAAATCTTGTTGTTTACCTTCACACACATACTTTACTTCTCATAGAATTCTCTATAGTTTTTTCAGCGGAAAAAATCACAAATATTAAGTGGTGGGATAAAAGCTGTAGCTATTTACGGTTTCATTAAAAAAAGTTTAATATCTGATTGAAAATTAAATTTATTGACATTAACTTTTTAACATTTGTACATTGTATATTTAATAATTTTACTTACAATATCTTAACTCAACTCAATTTAGAAATAAATGTGAAACTACAAATATAAATGCTGCAACAAGTAAAGCTACGTTTGCAATACAAGCAATTGCACCAGAGCACTCCCGACCTCCCTCTGCACTAGAATACCCTGGTAGACAAGTGCATCTTCCGGTGATTGGATCACAATTAACCATACCTAAAATGCTGAGTTGACATTCAGTTCTAGTGTTGCAGACATCACCCACGTACTTTTGCATGTAGCACAGGTCTTCATATTGGAAAGCGTTTTGAATACAGCGGCAAGAGTTTGAGCTGTTGTCACACATTGTGAGGTTATTCACTCCTACTTGACACTCACCATTCGAATTGCAAGGCCCTCCTAGGCTTGATGGATAATAGCAACGGCCATTGGAGAAAGCATATCCATTTCGGCACCAGCATAAACCATCCCGACACTCAGACAAAGGGCCCATGCCGGAAGTACATTGCTGTTGTTCTTCACATGGGCTTCGTATTTCGTTGATTATCTAATAAAAATATACATAGTTAAATAAACAAAAATTCAAAAAAATATTGAAGTCAAAAAATTTACCTTCAGACAAATTCCTGGGTTCAAAAAAGACTCCACATAATCCTCAACTCGGCATCTACAAATCGTTTGGTTCGTTTCTCTTCTGCATTCACTATTGGGAGTTACACACTGCGGACTTTCACTACAAGTCATATTCAACCTTTCAACTTGAAGCAGGCATTTTTTCTTGTCTAGGCTTTCCACATGGGTGGTATTATCACAGCCGCATAATTTTTCCTCTGGTAGACATAAAGCATTTTCTAGATTATTGCATTGAATGGGATGTTCTGCACACGACCGGCCAAGAAACGGAGCAAGAGAATAGCAAGCATCAACCACACCAGGTGGGTTTAGATAGTTGGAATCACAGCGACAAACATTTCCAAAAATTGGATCTTGAAGACAGCTAGCGCCTTGGGACATCCAACTGCATTGGTTTTGATCTTGACATGGTAAATTCAAGAATGACTTTAGGAGACATTGCTTGTTGTCCGTGGAAGCAGTGGCGTTGCCTAAGCAGGAACAAGAACCATTCAGACACTGACTGTGTACTAGATTTGCCAAGCATTCTGATTGAACCTCACACGCATCTCCAACATGAGTTGCTTTCGTCTGCAACGGTTTTGACCTGGCTCGGTGACTGCTTCTGAGGAACAATTGCAAATGCTTCTGATTGGGGATATAGGAACACACTCGCTTAATAGCCCAAGGTCACCTTGTTGACATTGCTGTATTTCCTTGCAACTTTCTCCAACCAGATTTACTATAGGAAGGCATTCAGACAAGTCGATTGAAGATATTAACCCTTGTTTGCACCCACAAATTCCTGAAGAACACTCTGAAGTTCCGGGAGTTCCCATACATTGGAAATCATCTTGACAAGGGCTTCCAATAGGGATTCCACCGTAGACCATCTCGTCTGTCCAACATTTCCAACTGCTCCTGGTTTACAAATACAATTTCCCACGTCTGGAAGCTCATGATCGGAACACAAACTCAACTCTGATAAATTTTCAGTACATTGCTGAGTAATGTTACAAGGGTCGCCCACAAGTGTTGCTTTTCTCAAGCAAACATCTTCATTCGGAATTGAATAATAATTGCATCTACAAATCATGTCCATTCCCTCAGCATCTAGAATACATTCGCTGTATTCTCCAGGTAGTCCCCCTGTACATTGCTGTTTCTCTTCACAACCTCCCCCAATTTTATCAATCAATGGAAGACATCTAGACCTGTCGGAACTTGGAACTGCGGTTTCTACACATGTGCACAATCCATTCTCGCAGTGACTCAAATCACCCAATTTAGATTTGCACTGAACATCAACCTGACAACCTCCTCCGACCTCATCTGCAATTGGGTAGCAAATATCCCCATCATCTTCATGAGTGGAATCTTCCTAACAACCGCATTTTCCACCTGAGCATTCACTAAATTCTCCGGGTGCCCCAGAACTGCATTGTTGGTTTTCAGTACAATTTCCCCCAATCTCATTGACAAGTCCAAGACACTTCAAATTATCCCCACTCGGAACAGAAGTTAATGGCGGACAAATGCATTTGTCTCCGTTACATCTGCTCAGCTCGCCCAGCATCATACATTGGATTAGGACTTCACAAGAATCACCAACATTGTCTGCTTTCAGGTAGCAAATGTGTCTTCCAGGTTCGTTTATTGAATTTGGATTGCAGTCACATATTTTTCTTGGTGATGGTGGTGGAGAAAGTGACAGTGCACATGAACTGTATGGTCCTGGTATACCTTGCGTGCATTGCTGATTTTCTTCACATTCTTGAGTTCCGATTTCATTGATAATCTTGAGACATTTTCCCCTGTCTAAACTCGGAATGGAGGTTGCTTCTGGGCAAATACACATGCTAACTATGCATTTACTCAATTCTCCAAGATTTTCCGTACATTGAATATCTGCTGTACAGCCTGCTCCAACAAAGTCAGCTTTTGGGAGACACGTATGCCCTCCAACTTCGTGTGTTGCATTTTGGAAGCAACTACAGGTGTTTCTTAAGGTGCATTGGCTTAGGCTTCCTGGTGTTCCTTGAGTGCACTGAGGAGTTTCTTCACATTGGTCGGTTTCAATTGTGTGAACTTTTGGGAGACAAAATTGATTGTCACTTTTGACTACCGATAAGGCAAGGTCACAGACACATTCTTGATTAAAACATTGGGCATGATTTCCCATGTTTTTTCTGCATTGGGCATTAACATCGCATTGTTCTCCAAGTTCTTCCCTCACTTCGTAACACACATGTTGACCTGGCTCATTGACAGCGTCATTTGCGCAAGCACATTTCTTGTCGACACACTCGCTTAGTCTTCCAGGAGTTCCTTGCTGACATTGTCGGTCTTCTTCGCAGTCGGCTCCAATTTCATCCGTGATTGCCAGGCAGTCATCTAGTAAAAATGTTGGTAAGTAGCCAGCCTTGCAGACGCAAAAGCCGTCGATGCAGTCTGACGAGACTGTTGGATTTCCTACACAATCATTTGCAAAGTCACAAGGACCTCCAATTATCATGTCTCCAGTGATGGAATTATTTAGACATGAGCCAACCGTTAGAAGGGGGAGAAAAAGTGCAAAAATTAAATAAAAATTCATTTTGAATTTTTCAAAAATTATTATGTAGTTTTTTCTTTATAAACGTTAATTCAGTAGAAGTGCCACGGGTGCACATAAGGGCAAACTATTCATTCAAAGTAAATACGGAGCAAATAAATGAATGGCTAATCCGTGTATCTAATCTCATTTGTATTGTTAAAACTGGAGTTATTATCAAACTTCTGTCAATCTTAATTTAATTATTTTTTGCATAAACTGCGTGCGTATAAACTTGAAACTTGTCAACTGATTGAATAGATACGTAGGCATACACATGTGATCATAAAACTGTTTGCAAATCTTTTACGTAAAAAGTATATAATCTGTTGGATTTGAAAAACATGTTGAAAACGGATAATTTCTGATAGGATGGGTTTAAATGAATTTACAAAAAATAGGAGTTTAGCGGATTGGTGTAACATTACAGTTTATTTCGTAAACAATTGCTGGATTACTTCATACAACCTTTCATTCGAAATGTAACAATTTATGCAACATTTATCCGGTGACAATTCGAAACTGGGTTACTGGGCAAACTAAACAAATGTACATTTGCAGGATTGTGTTAAAGAATCTGTTTATGATTAAGCACGTATTAAACATTTAAATTTCCCTTTGTCCATACTTTTGATTATTTTGTGGGATTAAGAATACAAGTTGATCTTACTTTAATACTTTTAATCGTAAAATCGCCAACAATTAATCATAATCCCTGCCTCTTGTTTGCAAATCACGTTCTAGAACAAGAGAACTATAATCCAGTATTAATGTAATTTAAAGGTCAATCAAGATATGGATTGGTGAGTGATGGGTGGCTTAACCGGACTTTATGCTCATATTTCAATGCAGTGGCAGTTAAATCTATTCTGCCATTCCGTATGTTTGAAGCCGTAGTCTTTCCTTGAAAGTGTTGCCCAACTGGACAAGTAGTGTACTTAAAGAAAAACGAGTCAAAATGCGGAAGATAATTTGCATGCTTGGAATTGTTGCAGTGGCTTCATTTGTTAACACTGCCACTATTAAATTTCGCCTTTCTGCCAGGTACACAATAATTATTTTAAATTTTATTTTAAAGAAATTAAGTTTTTTTAGTAATTTTATGTTTTTATTAGGGGATTAATTCCCAAGGAAGCTGGGGAAACAGGTAAGCTTTATTATATGAATCAGTTTTCAGTAACGATTTTTGGTGACAGCTTTTATCGTAAAATCTACAGACAAGCCGGATCCTTTTGCAAAGGTTTCTGTAGGGAGCACTGATTGGGGTAGAACTGAAACATTAGACAATAACCAGTTTCCCCAATGGAGTAAGCTTTTTCATTTAAGCTACAACCCAGGCGACGTAAGTGAGAATTTTGCAGACTATTGACTATTTATTTACATATGTAACAATTATTCTTTTCAAATTTAGAAAATTCATGTGCTTGTTCAGGAAAACGATGGAGGTGGAGGAAAGGATGGTGTAAGATAGACATTAAGTTTGTCAATTGTTAAATTATCAAAATGAAATGTTACGCAAATACTCAATTATGGATTTTATAGGAAATAGGAGATGTTTACGTGAATCCGATTGATTTGGATAAAGAAGTTGAAAGGGACATCGTCGGCCATGGTATGATTGGAGGGCGTTTACGATTTGACGTAGTTCCATGAATTTTTAATTACTATTAAAATTAAATCAGTTATAAAGGCGTTAAAATTTAGTGTCTTTTTAGGCTATCATTCCGTTAAAAAATTAATTAACAGTCTTAAAAACTACCTTCAATTCCTGCCTCCCGTTCTCATAATTTGTTCTATGATTATCATTTATCATTATTGCATTTGCCAAGAGAATGGTAAACCAATTATTAAAACAAGAAGAAATGAACAATTAACTGATTTGAACGTTTATATCAACAAGAAAATCACGATAATTGATAGGTTTGTTGCAAAATCATGAGTAACTGAAATTCCATAAAGTTGAATGAGACGGATGAGTGACAAACACGTTATCTGTGTAAACAAACGAAACAATTTACGTAAAAGTTTTTTAGTGGAACATAATGGGATTAGTTTGTCTTCCAGGTTATTGTATATAATGAATGTCACAATTAAGAGAAATGAACATGCTTTTTATAATATCATTGGTTTATATGAAATTTCGCCCTCGTTCAAACTTTGAGTAATGAAGAATTTACTGCAAAAAATATCAAATTAGTGAATGGTTCTCTGTAACTTTGTGAAATATATCAATTCACTTGACCACTTAAATTTTGCAGGAGTGATCCCATTTTTGTAAGTAAACACGTTCCATAAATTTCCCTTTCATTAATGCGAAATAAGCTCTGACAAGCAGATAGAACTCATTGCAGTCATTTAATGAGTTAATCCCTTTGCAATGACAAATGATTGACAGTAACGTTATCTTAGCCATGCACTTGAGAAGATTATGTGTATGTACGTGTACGTAAACATTTACACTAATGCTGTACCACAAGAGATCAACCCTCGACCAAATATTATTAAATTAATATTCGCACTTTTGCAAAACCACATGACGTGCAATTTCCATTCAATTCATTGACCTTTGGTCGAATTCAGAAGAATTGGTCAAAAATTATTATCATATTATGACGCAGTTTAGCAATTGATTTTAGGGCTTAATATGAGGACAATATTAATATTGAAGCATGCACAACTCGTACGTGATGTACTTAAATTCCATTGTTTAATTTACGTACAAACGAATTTGTATGAAAATATTATGCAGAACTACACCCAGGGCTTTCACATGCATTCATCACGTTATATTGACATTTTCTACATTGGCATTAAATATCAGAAAATATATTTAAAACTACAATATAAAAAGCTGCCATATTACAGGAAATTAAGTAGGAATATTTAATCGTCAAAACTAAATAAACATTAGGGTTCTTGGTTAAAACCTTCAGTGCAAATATTGGTTTGTCATGATCTATTTTGATGTAGGTTTATTGATTAATCAAAAAATTTAATATTAAAAGAGAGACAAAAATAATTTTCTGATTGATATATAACTACTACGATAACTTCTAGCAAAATATTGCAGCGCTTTGCGGTAGTATTGATTGAAGAGAATACAGGGATATTTGTTTCCCATCTGAATCCTTTGCATTGCATTGATAAACAAATGTATACTGGTGACTATTGAGCTCGTGAGTTGGATTTTATGGTCATAGCATAAACTTATTATTTCCCCAAATAGTTCTGCTGATGTGTGCCATAATAAACTATCAGTGAACTGATAAGATATGTGTGCTTGCCTCCCAAATGCCTTTTTACATGTTTGTGCGTGTTGCTAGAAAAGCCTTTGCTAGAAAATGGATCTTAAGTACTCCTTTCATTCTTAACTTTTTAAACTAAGATTTAGCCTATTTAATTATAGGATAAAGTGAAAAATTAACCGGACCTCCTTTCATAGTTATTTGAGATACTTTTGCTGTTAAAAATGAGTGACAAAAGTGGTGATTTTTAATTCCAAATTGCTGCTATGACCTTTAATACTAAAAACCGGTTCCATTTTACTTCCATTTTTATTGTTTTACAGCAAAGCAAATGTTGGTTCAACCTATGGAATCCAAGTAGTGAAGTTGACCTTTTAATGTTTTACATTGGAATTTGTTAAAACTTGCTAAATCATACAAATTTTATTAATTACATTAAATAAGCAACAAAGCTCTAAGTTAATTGTTCTCCAAAAGTGTGAGTTAAACTTGATTTTCATTATAAGTTCAGCTGTTAGATAAAAACAATTTTAAATGAAACCTATAAAAAAGTAGTGTTTGGACTCATATTTCCGATATAATTTCAATAGGGTATTGAACATATCAGGTATGATCAAAAACTAGAAATTGGAAGAAATGGTCTGGGCAAATAAACCAAATTTTACTTTCACAAGCAACAATGAAATTTATTAATGTATTTACATGACACAAAAACGCGTACATTTACGATTAGTTAATTCAATTATTGAGTTGAACTCGTAAAAATAACCAGTCTACATGCATTAAATATCAATGGTAAGTTAACGTGAGGTTACAATGTAATTTTTTCCGTATTACAATTACAGGCTCGCAAAAGGCTACTGAAAAGGGATACCTAGCTATGGATGAGCTTTTCTTCTTCGATTCCATTGATGGGATGATGACGATAATGATATATGACGAACTGCTGCGGTTGTGGGAGTAAATATGCATTCCAAATATAAATCAGAAAACGTCTCAAGCAAAAATCATGGCAAGAGGTTACCTAGTAGGCCTTACAATATTGGACAAAGGTATGGTCATAAACTAAAAGCATTTAATTTAAATTGGCTATTCTAACAGAAGTTCTCACGCTCCAATAAAGAAAGTAGGAGACGTTTTCTCCAACTCGGTGATAAAGTCTTCAATTCTCTTTCAAGTGGGATGTGATAATGTGATAAGTGCCTGGCTTATCTTCAACCATTTTTGAAAGAAAATGCTGAAAAGAAGGCGGTGTCGATTTGGTTAACTTGGCTGCCGATGAAAATAATTGGAAAAAAATATATTAATGCTTTTGTTAAGCAGGTAAGACTTTCTAAATGCTTAGTATCTTATTACATGTGTTACCCAACAACATTACTGCTTAAATATTACCTACCGAGAGGCCAACAAAATTTATCACTCCGCATTCAGAAGCGACGTCTTTGAGTTGACGCAATAATTCCTCTGGGGCTAACGTAACTATCAGCTTGGAGGCTGTCAAACAATTTTGTTCCTCCCAAAAAAATTATGAATGATTTTTAATGTGATAACTATTTATGTTTACTCCAGTTCTAGGAAACCGTTGAAGCTAAAGTTCTCCACTTTCACTGAAAATGTGTATCATATGCCCACAATTCAAAAGCAACGTGTGATTTAATAAAGCTTTAGGTCTGGGTTGAAAATTATATAGGTTTTGAAGTACAAATTATAGTGAATTAACGATGGGGTATAAAACATTTCACGAAACTCTGTATCATCGAATGTTTTCATTCATGTTTTCATGAAAATTTAACATTGCAAAAACTAATTAAATTATCACATACAATGTAAGTACATTATGTATAAATTGACGAATCAAATTATTTATTTTCAAATTATTTTCAATATCATTCCAAAGTCATTTCAATACCATTCAGTTTCCTCTTAAATTACCCCTATTTCATACAAGTTCAAGATAGTGCTGCTAACTTCATCTTTAAGCAATTCATTTTGATCAAAGCCTACCATTACGGAATTAAATATATTGGCTCCTTCATTCGAATCAACTTTTTCAGTATTTTTAGCAGCGTTTTCCTTGGGCTTCAACACAATGCTGAGGAGCGGAAGTGGCACCAGAAGCGCGTAGATCTGAGCACGGCGGAAGCGTCTTGCCAACGTCTCCATCGAAAATCCTGGCAAGACACTCACTTGCAATACCTCACAATATCTCACAAATGCGTCGTGATAAACGCTGAGTAGTTCATTCAAATTCGGGATTCTAACGGAGCTTCGAACACTTAAATAGAGAAAGTACGCAAGGTCAACGGTAGGACAAGCTTCCCGAATGACTTGCCAGTCAATAAGGGTAACTGCAACTGGTTTCTTTTCGTCATTGTAGAGAAAGAGCATATTGTTCAGATAGCAATCCCCGTGTGATGCAACCATCCAAGGCTCTAAATTAAAATTGTTTCAGTCTCAACTAATTTTTGTCGTATTTTAGAATAAGTTCTGTATTTTACCATAGTTGTAATCCTTATCTTCATCTGGCTGAATGCGAAGTTGACTCTCCACGCTTTTCTCATCAATCCCAGTCTTCCGCATGAATGCATTCATCCGTTCCGGTTCATATCCAGCAATAAACTCTTTGAAATTTTTGCAAGCAGGATGTGAAGCGCCTAGTTTGTCTTCGGCCATTTGTAAGGAAGAATTGCTAAGATGAACCATGAGCTGGCAAAATCCTTTCATCGTATCAGCATTGCCATCCACTTCTCCCACAAATTGTGGATATTTGGTGTTCAACAAGCTCATCCCGTTCTTTTGCTTGTATGCCCAAGATAAAGCGTGTAATTTGGCAATTTCTTCAAGGGCTAATTTTGTGTGGATCAAATCCAGGCCTTGAAATCGGTCAGCCATTGTGAAACCCGAGGTTTTACGGAGATCCGTCATCAAAATGAAACTTTCAGAAGACCATGCCGTTTCGGTGAACTTGGCTGCTGAAAATAAAATAAATCAAATTTAAAAATAATGATTACCACTTAGATTAAAAGAAAACAATTGCTTACATGGCTGTCCAGCAAGATTTCCTGCTTGAACAGGAACTACAGAGAGGTCAACAACATTTTCTGCTCCGGATTCAGCTGCCAGCTCTTTGAGTTGAGGTAGAAACTTTTGGTACATGAAAAGTTCTTTGCTGAATAAATCATCCAAAAACTCTTTTTTTCCTTGGCTGTTTGCTGGATAGCACTTAAGGAGGTAGTAATTTGATTTATTGTCACCCTTAAAGGTCACCTCAATTCCGTGCATAATACTCATGTAATTATCACCCGGGTTGGTTCCCATGCTGGTACTAAACGTCTCCACTTCCCTTTCAAGAGCTAATTCTAAAAATTCTTTGGTAAGTTGGAAACCCGACTCCTCGGGAGTTGCTACGTTAGTTTTCGACGTTTCTTCCATTGCGAATATCTTTTAAATTTTAAATTTAAATTATTATGTTACTTGTTTTGTATCCAGAGTCAAACTGAAGTTAATAAATGGCAAAACGAAATGAAGTATTTGTCAAATGTAGAATTGAAGGTTAATGTAAAAACATAACACTTGAAATAATACTTGACTAGACTTGCATGACGAAATGAGCAGCAGCTGATTTTAAACGTAATGAATCTTCTTTTGGGCTTTATACTAAAGCACTATAGCAGAGATTTTGTACTGAGAGACCTTGTCCAGAGTCCCATGCAAATGTTGAATGATGTCATAACATGTAATAAGGATGTGCTTATTACATGCATTTGGCTATGATTTTTTGTGTAATGCTCGGAATACCATGAATACCTCACTCACGAGCTCAATATACATAGTAGAGATAAAACCACTTGTCATTTTACATACCTATTATCTCATATGAAACCATGATAATTTTTCACTTGTTAAAAGATATTATGCTCACCATATATGATACGTTGATGTTCTTTTCATATAAATTAGGCGACACTGTGGGTTCCAATGTATGCGTTTATTTTATCAGGTTTAAAGAACGAGTGACTGAAACTTTGTGTAATAAATGCGTTCGCTATCATTCATGCTTTTAAATTTACTACTGAGCATCACCGTATGGATAATAGGCCTTGCAAGTCTAGTATCATTCTCTTCAACACCGAAACAAAGCAATTTACATTCAAACTGCAGCTTTAAGTTTCTTTTGCACAAGCCTTAGTCATGAATGCTTTAACAAAAAACTACAGCTCACTCGACACAATCTGCGTGTTGAGCAGAATATATTTTCGGAGCTGCCTCAAACCTAAGTATTTGTTTGGATTACGTACTCTTACGTAGGCATACTGGAGATGATGATTCTCTGAACTAAATTCACTCATGAGGAAACATCATCTTCATCAAAAGGTTAACTAATCAAATAGGTGTGAGAGGTATGAAAGTGAAATGAAACTCGAGATGCACGACATTCTGATGTATTTAAATTTTATTAAATTCTTCACATTCTATTTCTGCATGAGCATATATTTCAGCTACTGCAATTTACAGCTTTAATACAGTATAAAAAACAAGAGTGCCAATGGAACTACTTCAAGCAAATCAACTTATGTTTCATCATATCCCAATCATGCTTCTGACACTCTCTCGAACAATATTTTGCCCGTTTGCATCTGGAACAGGAGTGCGGAGCATTCTCCTCTCCGCAAAATCTGCACATGTTCTCAACACGCCCCAGATAAATGACACATGTTGGCTCATCGTTTCTAATACCGTTTCTTGAGTCTGCTGCTATTCTCATATATGGATTTAAAATAGCAATTTTGCATTCAAATCCTAAATTCTCCAAGTTATCCTCATTCTTCTCAATATTATAAAGGTACAACCAGGTCACATCCCCATTCTCATCTTCAGCCACCAGATGAATTGAAGGGAGGCCTAACAAAGGATCCTCAATAATTGTCAAGTCAAGTCTGTGTCTGATGTAGGGTCCATTTCCACCAGCGTGATTGGCTTCAGATTACTAACTTTTGGGGAATTTTGTTGAGCAAATCTGGGCTGCTGGGTTGATTTGTAGAATAGAATTCCATGCTTTTCAAGATGCGTTCTGAGTAAACTATATTTCATATTCTGACGATGTCTTAAAACCACATCTTTTCAAATAAGGCTCTCTAGATATCTCCTTCGCTCCAAAGTAGGCTTTTTGATTTGTTGTTTATCACTCTTCAAATTTTTGCATTCGGCAGTATCAAATTTTGAATTATATAAATCCAGCAAAGTCTCGGCCATTTCTTGCGTTGTCGATTTAGTGTAGGGTAAATAGCAAGCAAGCATTCTTTTTTCCGAGTCCTTTCCTTTTTTGAAGAACTTGTTTGCTTTTTCTATCAAGTTTTGTTTCTCAGCCTCAGAACTCTCATTAGAAACTCCAACAATATATTGGAAAGCAATACAATAGTAGGCTTCTGGAACCTTACGATGCTCAAAATGGGCGTTTTTAATAAATTCTTCGTAAGCGGCTATTACCTCAACACACGGGCTCCTACCTACGCTTTCCCATTTGTTGACATCCAAATGACAATAAATATTATGGGGATCAATATGTAGAGCAGATGAGAGCTTCTGAATGTGTGAATCTTTTGACAGTTGAAAAAGATGAGCAGCTTTGTAGTAGAGAAGTTCCACGCTTCCGGGAAACCTCTTGAGCCCATCTTTCACGAAATGAAGCGCTGTTTTGGAATCTTTCTGAAATCCATACAAACTCGCAATTTGGTGGTAATAGAGCCAGTTGTCAGGGTACATTTCAATCCCTTTCTTCAGTAATTCTATGGCCTGTGTAAAGTTGCTGGACACGGACCCGTTCAGACCCGGACCCAAATTGTAAGTGGCATAGCAAAACCTAACTTTGATATCATATTCATCTTTGTTTCCACAATGAGCAAAGAACTCCTCCGCAACCACCTTTCTCAGCTTGTTCCATATGGCTTGTGAAGTCCGACCTACTTGAAACTCAAGTGATAAACACTCATACAGATTCTCGACAAATTTCCTTCTTTCTGGGCTGCTGAATGGTTCCTTTTTCTCCACTATAAAACTAAGCTTAAATTTCAGCCGTAATGCTTTAATTGTGCGTGCTGCATATTCGGAGCCTTCCTCTGCTCGTTCCCAAACCAATCCCCAAGTTGGGTCAACATAACGTTTGGTAACGCATTCTCCTCCATATGTATTATTGGACGAATGTTCAGCCATGCTATTTTTCAATTCTGGGGTAGTTATAGGATAGATATCGTTTTACTCGCTCATTAAAATTAAGACCTTTTGTATCCAATCCGTTTTTCTTCTCGAATTCAAAAACATCTTCATCTTCCTTTCGCTGCAATAGTACCGACTGGATGGCGTTATTGAAGTCTTCCTCACTAGTTTCCCGAAGCAGTATATTAGGGGCCGTCCATTTCAAACGTAACGCTAAAATTGGCTTTTTTCAGGTACCCACCCACCCTTGTAACGCTTGTGTCACGCTACCATGCACCCACCCACCCCCTTCGTCACGTAACGCTATGATGTTCTATGAACATGAATATGAATATGAACATATACTATATCTTAGGGAATTCATCCCAAACAAATATAGGTTCTGTAAAAAATGCACCAATTTGATTACAAAATGAAATATTATTACTTAAGTATATATAACGACTGCTACATTTCTGTGACTTTATATTGTAGTAACAACCTACCAATTCAAATCAGAATATACGCCACAATTAAACCCACAGCGATACTTATAACAGCCAACTTCACTTTCACTCCAAAAACGTTGAATTATTTATAAAAAATAAAACAATCAAACGATGAGTTAACATTTGCACCATACAAAAACCTAATTACTTTCCCATTTCATACGCAATTTATCCCTCGTTGCAGATTATTTAGCCACGCGTGATATATTTCGAATTCATCTGAAACTGCACGATATTTGAGCATTACAGCAAGTATAGGCAAATCAAAAAGTTTAATACGAGTGTGGAATAATTTATGACACGATGCTGATTTGTAGTTTTGCAAGTTTATGAAGACTTATCAAACCGTAACGCTGAGCCCTACCCACCCTCACCGCTGTCACGCTCCGTAACGCTCGTCTCATAAGCACCACCCATAACACCGTTATGTTTGAAATGGACGGCCCCCTACAACGAATGGCTATTAAACAGTTTTCCACAAATTTTAAATTTTTGTAAAACAATCTATTTGTATATAGGACATCCAGAGGTCTACAAAGGGATCGTATTTTTGTTACTGAAACTGAATACGTGACGTAGTAATCTAGTACAGGAGTTGATATTTAAAATTTAAAGAAGAAAAGTGTCACAAATCCTGGATGGTCGCGTTTAGCAGGTTTCATCGCAGAGTGGCCACGCTATATAAGTAGCTCACAATAATATTTTACCAGAGGGATTGCGTGAAATTACAGTAGAGCTGAAATTTCTTGTCGCTTTTTATCAATTTGACGTATATTTTCAAACTTTGCAAGCATGGGTTCAATATTAAAGTCGCTTTTGGTACTTTGTTTCTGGCTTTCAACTTCAGAGCATAACAAAATGACACTGAGCCAGGTTTGCTTGCCATAAAATTAGTATGCGCATATTTTAAATCATGTTTAGCTGAAAAACTGTCACATTTCTCATACAAAATTTCAAGTGGTTTAATAATGAAGCAAATGGTTACGTAAAACGGTAATATGAAACAAACACAATCGCATTCACGCAATATTGACATCGTGAGCTCAACACGCATCAGAGTGGGTAAAGGTGTAAAACTGCTCTCCTCAAATATCAAAATGGAATTTGATTTTGACTACCAGAGTAGTTTCCGTTGAACCACGGAGTGTGGGGGGCTATCGAATTCATACCATATCATTCTGGCATTTGCAAACGCTCATTTTTGTTAGGTTAGAATGCCGTAAACGCCCAATTATGAAAGTATATTAAACAATGAAATTGGCTGCATTCACATCGTTCATATAAAGCCTTTGTTATAGAACCTTCACTTTGATTATTTTATTTTTGAAGTCTTTTCCTTTCTAGATCCCGCCGTTGACAACTGAATAAATTGTATTAAATTATGTTAATTGTAGAGTAATTTAATTCCAGATACCATTGCAACAAACGTGAATATCTTTAATTATAAGTACAGTTTGTTAAAATTCAGTAATGTGAATTCGGAAAATAATGTAAATTCCTTAAATGCTATTATGTTTAGCATTGGTACATTCTTTGTAGTTTGGTTATATCCGTGTCTTGAAGTTTCCGTAGCTTTCGAATAAGATTTCCTTCCTAAAAGCAATGTATTGTATTGTCAATCACAATTTCAAAAAGTTATTTTCATTAAACATAAGAAAGAAAGTACAGGGATCTAACCTTTGTCACTATTGTAGGTTTCCCGTTTGCACTAAAGACATTAGACGAGGATTGCATTATGCTCTTCGTGTTGTACGGTACATCAAATGTTGTCACTTCGTCGTACTTGTACTTGTAAAATTCGGGTTGCCTTTCTAAGTTTGCAAATCAAAATATGTGATTAGTATGGGTGTTACTTAAAACTCAACATAAGCGGTGCCTCCCAAATTTCACAATGATCTCTTCACCAAACTCTGTCCGTCTGAAAAACCTGTGCAATTACTGCTTATGATTCATACGCAAGCTGAATTGGATAGTTTACATAGTTACCTAGGTATGAATCATTTGGTGCATAATTCTCCCCTCATCGTGAATACAATTAGTATTTAATCGGATAGTCTACTCGGAAGTAAAACACGTGTTTTGAATTTGTAACCGCACAGCATACTAATGGCTAACAATTTTTAAGTTTTTAGTAAAAACTATATTCAAACCTGCGCTCCACGTTTGTGCATTCTCCCGACATACGAAGAACACCCCTTGCCTTCTTTTCTGATATGGATGTATGTTTTATTATACAAAAGAGGACTATCGTTTCTTTGAATTATATAAAACTTAACGCAAGGTATCACTTGAGACAATCTGTTGGCTGCATAACGAATGTTTTGACGTTCCGTTTGATCTACATTAAAAATGCTTCATAAAGCAGTTATTCATTTTTGAATAATATTGTATTTCTTCACCTACTGTATTCTGGACCGATATAAATGGGAAACTCTTTCCATCTATTCGGTGTTAGAATGCCGTTCCTCGATACTGTGCTGTATATGCCAAGTACAGAGCATTCCGCGTCGTGGCTTTCATTTTCGTTTGGAAATTGTGGCGGTTGAACTACAAAATGATAAAAAAAATTATAAGAGTCCTTGCAAGAAAAACAAATGATGCAATATTTGGCTAACCAAGCTCCCGATTTTCCGATTCCGGATGCGGTTGGGTTTGAAACGAGATTCCAGGTAGTGCAGATACCGTTCGCCTTGCTATTAGCAAGTTCAAGAGAAAATTCACAAAAACTAACGACAAGTTACTCATTTTGTGTTTTGTTGGACAAATTGTGGTTGTATGTGATTAAATAGGAATTCTCACGATGAGTGTAACGAAACCCTTCCAAGCTTTCATATTTATATAGCACCCGAGCTACAAAGTATCGCGAATTAATACAACAAGTAAGTTACGACAATTTAATTTGCTTTACATTTCAAAAATTCGCATCCGCGTATGACATCACCAATACAGCAGCAGTCTCATTCATCCACAAAGTTTCTTCGTTGTCTACTTTGCATAAAACATGTCTATTAAATTATGAACGCAATGCCAAGTTTACCTTACAACCGTTTTGAACATTGATATAATAACCGAGTAATATTTTTACAAGCTTTCTATGATTTCGTTCATGTACATTTATCATGAAAACTATAATATTTCAAGGACCGTGCAATATATTAAGTGGGAAGTAAACCTGCAAACGAAATTTCATGAGTTTTATAGTGAAAAATACATTATTATTTGAGGCAAGGTCTCACCTGCGTTTATTTGATTCCTCATTGCAAATTGTATTCGTCAACCAGACCAACACAGCCCCAATGTTTTCGTAAGTGCTTAAAATTTTAATTTCGCACTGTTTCATTGGCAACCTTTGGAAATTCCACACGTGAAATTTGCGTGGAGATTTGACGGTTAAATACAAGGATACACGTCGTTTCCTTATTATTAGTCTTGCATTATATGTCAAAGAGTTTGGTTGAGGGAAGGCATTGTTTTATTATTATTTTTTACCTATTCATATTATTACGGACTTTATTGTAGAGGACATTAGCTACTTGTACATATATATTCTTTAAATTGGTACCTTGTTTTATGCACACGTGTGCTAGCAAGACATGGAAAATGATTTAATGTTTCAGTTTGGACATTAAATTATAATGAACATCTAAATACAAATTTCATCGCTGCTGCTATAACTATAAATTGCATAATTTTTTTGTATATTTAACCAACTTGTATTTTGAAGTATTTTTCTCTAGTTAAGTAGCTCAATAGAAGCAGACGAAATTTTTATTTTGTAAATCAGGTGTAGGAGAGTACTAAATTCATACATACTCGTCGTGAGCAATTTTTAGTAGTGTTAACAGTATCAACTTCGTAATAAATACGCTATAGTTACTTAGCAAAAGTTTCCGCGAGTAAAAATTACAGGACACTTCGTTATCTTTGCCACTTTACAATCGCTAGCTTAAATATGACTACACGAAACCTGCAAATGTAATATTTCATGTGTTTAATACATGCAAAGTCGTTAACCAGATACAAAATTAATGCTTCTTTTCAAAAGTAAAAGTAGTTTTTGATACAAAAATCAAGTTTAGTTAGCCTAATTTAAGGTATTCTTTATGATTATAAAACTGTATTGCATGTTAAGTACTCAACACATGCTGAATTTTAATCTAACCAATGTTTTGTTTCACATGCGTACTATTTGCTGAGTAACAATCAGGTATGAGTATTATTAGAGTATATGAGTAGAGGTATCAGTATTTAGTATTTTGTTGGATCCGGGAGCCAATGTATTTGAAATTCATTTGTATTTTGCAGCGTTGCCGAAAATTGTATTTAAAATACAAAATACATTTGAAAATACTTTTTGTGTTGCAAAAGGTAGATTTGAAGCTTCATGTGTAGCTTTATTTGAAATTGATACAAACTTTATTGTCATCAATCATTTTATTGACATTAACTAACAGATTTACTGCATTTGAGTTACTTCTCTGGATCATTTTGTGCATTATTCATAAACCCTTATGGAAATCAGTTAATTGGGATTTCAAACTTTGCTACATATATACCTGAATAAGTTCATTTGAGAATAGTTAAAACATTAACAACATAAGGTCATATTCATAAACGCATTGTTAGGTACGTCACTTTTATGTGTCAGCAGTAATAGTTAATAAAAATTGCGAATTAAATAGGAGAAATTTATCCAAGTGCATCAAACTGTTAAATTTCTAAACACTGGTTGATTGACGAGCATTAAATTTGTATTGCTAACTCTGTTAAAAGACAATTACTGACTTTCTACACATTTTTCATGAAATGTATTTTGTGTTAAATACTGTATTTGAAATACAGTATTTTGTATCTTGTATTTTGAGCAATTATTGGCAAATGTATTTCAAATACAAAAGTATTTTGAACCGAGTAAGTATTTTGTATTTGTACCTAGATTGTTTTGCCCATGCCTGGTAACAATGTATACTATTTTTAAATTCGGGCAGCGCAATGTGCTGTTTACAACGTATTGTATTTCTAGAAGTGGCAACAAATTTCGTGTTACCAATAAGCTATAATTCATTTCTGAGCTCTTCAAAATAGTAAAGGCTTAAGAAGGTTTGATTGGAATAATGTATATCCACATCATTTTTCATCTTGGTTTTGGGTCTTGTTTCAACGATTTTAAAAAAATACTTAGCAACAGCACGACAGGTTCTCGTTATGTTCAGTGTAATTTAAATGTCACCGCAGTTTTGCAAATAGATCAAACTTACTTCAATCAAAGTCGGATCGTAATAAAAAGCGTGTCCACGGCCGTATCCAATAGTCGAGGATGAAGAATTTTTGATGAAGACGTCAATTTTAGACATTACCAAAATATTACGATTTTCTCTGTCCTCCGTTTCCTTCGTGAAACAATTAAATCGATTATTGAAGTAATTAACTTACAACCTTTAAATGATTTTTGCGTTGAAATATTAAACTGATACGCAAAACAGAAACAATATGGTAATAAAAACGAGATTAATGGGGTGTTTCCAGTGCTGTAAATCATTTCAATTTATCCCTAATTTAAACATGTTGATATGAGTATTACATCATTGTTGTTGTAACGGTGTGTAATTATACATCGTTGGATCAATGCAATAAAATATACTTTATTTGTGTGCGTCGCATTATCACCCAAATTACAAAATGTTTATTTACCAAGATTTTTGATCCTGTTGACCTCAATTAAGATTATGTGCTGCGTTACTTAAATTACATTCACTTATTTGTAGTTAAAATTCTACTCATAATTCAGAAACATTTCAATTCTCTCCGCCTAGTCATCACAACAACCACTTATCATGTATCTTTTTGTTAACCCAACATTCAGGCCATGCATTTTGCAGTACATTCAGCCTCTGTGTTAAAAGCAATGCACCACACACCAATATTATCTTCATCATCTTCTTCATCGTTTTCCCTGCGGTAAATAAATGAGTAAATGGTTGTCCAAGCCAACAATTTAGTAACAGTTGATTGCAAATGTCGACGACTTACTCATTTTCAATGCAAGTGCCGGTATTATAGACCCTATAGACCCACTTTCCTTCGTGATCAGGACATTTTTCACCCATGAAAGTTCCCTCTACAAACGGTGAACCATCACAAGGGGCTAAAAATAACCAATTTTAGAAACCATTTAAACCTGTCAGAATGGCTGAATCTATCATTAGTTTTGAATGTTACCATCTGCGGCGGAAGCCAATGTGGTGAATCCAATCACCATCAGAAACACGGAAATGTACTGTGGCAACATTTTCGTTTCCAAAGTAAATAAAACGTGTGGTAGAAAAGTAGCGAACCAAAGTCGGAATGAATGTCTGTCGATTGTAGAAGCAAAATTTATAATCTGAAGCAAGGTAGTCTGTTGATTTCATTTTCATTTGGCACCTATAATATCGCTGAAAATTGCTGTAAAATTACAACTTGCGGCTGCCGACAAGAAGGGTAATCGAGATAATGGCAAAAATAATTGACCATTATGATAATTAAGCAGATTGGAGTAATGTACGATCATTATTAATTATAGCACACTACTTAAAGTTCCTGAAACCCAGACGCGTTAATTACTTAAGCGTCATATTTGCATGTAGATTACATTTGAATGCACGCGCCTCATAAAATCAGCGGAATTGCAATTTAATTGATCACAAGCATTAAATGGATGACATTGAACTTTATATAAATCAAGAAGGATTTTAAAAAATTTGTACATCAGTTGTGATGTTTGGGACTTTTATTATTTTAACTTGGAAGGAACACAATATTAAGCTCCAAAATTATGATAAAATGGGTAACTAAAAAACACATTACGTTGGTTTGTTATAAATACTACAGAAAACATGCTCAGAAATTCCTCATCATTTGTCCTCTCAAGAGGAAACTACTAGAAGTTTATTTTGAAATTGACCTAATACGTAGCACTCGGGTGCATAACTTTCACTTGAACGATCAAACTGAATGACTATCGCAAATTGGACACATGGCTGAAATAATGCAAACCATGCGATTGTATCGTCTTCTGGTCAAGTATTAATTAGGGCTAAAAATGTAAATTTGACATACACAGGGTGTCCCAGAATCAAACTCTCAAGTTCCCAAATAGTTCTGACAGCTTTCTCAGGCAATTTTAATCAACGTCTCCACACAGCGGTGAATCCTGGTAAACGCGGTCCAGTATGTTTGACTTTTTTCTTCAAATTTTAAATATCAATATTTGTACAAGATCTTCATGTCACACACTCAGGTGATGACCTCATTCACGTGTTTGTGCCACCTCTGATGCAAATATTGGTGGGCCTTTTTTCATTGCTGGCTTATTTGTATAATGCATTACGATAGAAAAGTTTTATTTGACAGCCCACCGGGATCGTATTTCAGCGATCAATCAAAGGCTGGAACGTGTACCAATTCTTGGTATGGCATAGTCAATTCCAACAAAAATGCGATCCCAGTGTGGCTTACAGGCCTCCTTCAAAATCACAATTTTCATGATTTTCTCTTGTATGAAATAATGCATTGACACGAACATAAAAAAATATGAGCTTTTATGAGATTGTCAGAACAAATTAAGATTTATAGTGACATCTGTAATATTTACGCTAGGGGCCGTCCATTTCAAACGTAACGCTAAAATTGGCTTTTTTCAGGGTACCCACCCACCCTTGTAACGCTTGTGTCACGCTACCTTGCACCCACCCACCCCTTCCGTCACGTAACGCTATGATGTTCTATATGCATATATATGAACATATACTATATCTTAGGGAATTCATCCCAAACAAATATAGGTTCTGTAAAAAATGCACCAATTTGATTACAAAATGAAATATTATTACTTAAGTATATATAACACTGCTACATTTCTGTGACTTTCTATTGTAGTAACAACCTACCAATTCAAATCAGAATATACGCCACAATTTAAACCCACAGCGATACTTATAACAGCCAACTTCACTTTCACTCCAAAAACGTTGAAATTATTATAAAAAAGATAAAACAATCAAACGATGAGTTAACATTGGCACCATACAAAACCCTAATTACTTTCCCATTTCATACGCAATTTTATCCCGTTGCAGATTATTTAGCCCACGCGTGATATATTTCGAATTCATCTGAAACTGCACGATATTTGAGCATTACAGCAAGTATAGGCAAATCAAAAAGTTTAATACGAGTGTGGAATAATTTATGACACGATGCTGATTTGTAGTTTTGCAAGTTTATGAAGACTTATCAAACCGTAACGCTGAGCCCTACCCACCCCCTCACCGCTGTCACGCTCCGTAACGCTCGTCTCATAAGCACCCACCCACCACCGTTATGTTTGAAATGGACGGCCCCCCTTACCCATGCTTTTTCCAATTCGAACATTGCTCGGGCCCACTCTGGCTCAAGAACTTGTAGGTAATAATGCATAAGTTAAACAGGAGCGTTTACATCTTTAATCATGACTGCTTGTTTAAAATACATTTCTGCTTTTTCATATCTCTCTGCACTCCTACTCCGTCACGGTAGAAAAGACCCAGGTTGTGTGCAGCATTGCCAGCACCATTTTTTGCAGCTTTTTTATACCACTTCACAGCTTGAGAAAGATCCTGCCCCACCACTATTCCTTCGCTGAACATTAAACCTAAGGCAAACTGTGCATAAGCGACTCCCATATTCTTTTGAACTATTGTTACCACTCCAGGTTGGTTTGGACACATTTGAGCAGCTTGATGATATAGTTCAAAGGTCTTGGATAAGTCACGAGGGACTCCTATTCCTTCTTGATAACACATGGCCAAATTATGGATTCCTTCAGCATTCCCAACTTCAGCAGCTTTTTGGTAATATCTAGCTGCCGTTTCGTCATTTTTTGGAACATCCCAACCGGAAATATACTGATGACCTAAAAACACGTCAGCTTGACCTTTAAGGCTGCCTCGTCAATAACTTTTTTCTGCCAAGAAAAATTGCTCCTTTGTCAACTTCTCCTGTGTGTCTTTTTCGTATAAGTCGATCCGCTCTGACAAGTTGATTGGCATGCGACGGGATTGAGATGATCTTCACTGGTTCTTGTTGTAATGAGATGTTTGCAGATGTCCAAGTCCTTTATGATTTTCTTTTGACCTGGGGAAATTGCTAGAGCTTGGTGATAATATTGGATTGCTTTTTTGAACGAGTTTTTTGGTGGCATGGCCAGAAGGTAATGGGCTTTCCAAGAGTTGTTATTGAGTTCCAATGCTGAGGTTGCATCAAGGAGCGCTTGCTCAATGCACTTATCTATCTCATTATAATTTTGATGTTCTTTTTTTATGTTGGCCAGCTGAAGGTAATATTCGGACCGTTTTTCGTATGCTACACTTTGGTCCAATGGAGGTAAACTGGGCATTGTTATTGTCTCATTGAAACATGCAGTAGCTTTGTCATATTCCCCCTTTTTAATAAGCTTCTCTGCCTTTTCATACAGTTTTTTTGTGGCTTCCAAAGTTGCTGTTGTGGATGAAATTCCTGCATTTTTAACAATTCGCTCTATCTCTCCATCTTTCACTTGAAGTGTGCGCAAACACTTTCTGAATGACTCAACATATTCAATATATTGCTGCTGACTTAGCTTTTTGGCTGGGTGATGAGCCAATTTGTTTCTCATGTCTCCCAAAATTTTACAGCTTGGGTCTCATCTTTATAATCCTCAGGCTTTCCAAAGTTTTTAAGGACCAGAGATAATAAGGTCATATCCCATTCATCCACGCATCCTTTTTCTATTATGTTTTTCTGTGTATTATTAGCTATTTTGAAAACTTTCTCACCCAGACCTTCTTTGAATTGTTTGCCTTGTCCTGCTGTATTTTCAGTTTTTGCCAGTTTTCTGCTTCCAGCGAATTAGAAACAATTTTCGGAGGTGCTGACGTGAACACACAAGCATGTGGTCAGTCTTGTAGTAATACTCCTCAGATGACAGTATTACTGACATTTTGAATATGTTACGTATTGAACTTTCCTATTTCGAAACTTTATCAATCCGACCAAGAACGCTTGCAACCTTGTGCGAGTCCCCAGTTAGAAAGACTTCATATTAAAATTTTGGCAGACAATAAACGTTTTACTTGCACTGTTATCGCTATCAGTTTGTATATTCAATTTTTCCTCATACACTTGAGATTATAGGTTTCACCGTAATGTCTCAAACACGTTTTATGAGTCATTTATGTTATCAGTAGTTTTTGCATGAATAAGTATAATATGTTTCTAATACGTTTTTATATATACGCCTTGCCAGTAAACAAATGTAAAAATTTACACTATAAATTTACACATTTACACTATAAATTTACACATTTACACAATATGTACTTGGAACGATACTTTTGACATCAAATCAGTATGATACATATAGTGATTGGTAATTCACTGAAAAAATAAAACATGCTGGGGAATTACTATGACTTTCGTGTTATATGAGTTTCCAGTCTTCGCCATTACACATTACCAACCCCTTCTTTACTTCAATTAAGTAGCCATTGATGAATGTCGAGGATTAGAAATTAATTTCATATATAGTATTTTTTAAAATTTTAAGATATCGTAACCTTGTTGACTATGTATTATAGTATGCCAATAAAATTCAGGTCCAAGTCCGGCCCTTGCAAGCCCTGCACTGGTGCACGGGTTTGTGCTTATGTAGGCCAGGCCCTGCTCATTGTGTCCCTTTTCGAATGGGTGAAATATAACAGAGTCCCCGTAATTATCAACTGCGTTGATGTTTGCTCTATGAGATTACAGTGCCTGCAAAGTTCGTTTGCCAAAACAAATCTCAGAACCGCTTCATGAAGAACCGTATTATCATGATTATCCTTGCAGTTGAATGAGTCCGTCTTGCCAATTGATACCAGATATTCAACTATCACGGGAAACACTGCAGGACTTGCTGAAACAAAAAGGTGGAGAAATGTAGCTCCTTCTTTGCAGTTGGCATTTGGATCAGCGCCATGGAAAATCAAAAAGCGAATTATTGTCATGAGATGATGAGAGTTTGATTATCGCTGGAATCTTTAGCTGCCCAATGGAGTGGAGTGTAGCCTTCCATATCCTTTGCATTTGCGTCTGCTTTGTGTTTTACCAGCATCAACAGTAGCTTCAGCTGTAAATCGTGGCTATCCAATCTCTCGTTTTCCAAAAAGTAATAAAGTAGTGTCATTTCTTTGTAATCAATTCGAGTGTTTATCAGTCCAGTTGGTGTTTGGAAAACAACTTCCATATTCTTGCAGATGTTTTTAAAACGAGCCAAGTCTTCATACATCGCTAACAATGTCTCACGTTTGAAGCCAGACATCAAATACTGTCGGTTTTTCAAGTTAGATAACAGTTCAGGATATTTTTGGATTTCTTGCAATGCTCCACCGTGTGAGGATCTCAGTATTTTACGGCTGTGAGAAGTAGCTCTAGCTTTAGCTCTGCCTTTAAAGTATCAAAGATTTTCGTCCCATTTGCTTTGAATTCAAAAACTCCCTTAATAACTTTCCCTTTTTCTGATCTAATAACATTACTCTGTGCCCAGTGCTTTCTTTCCAAATTCATCCAGCTATACTATTTTTCTTGCTTGTTTTATTACTTCCAAAACTCTGTTCGCGTTGGCAGCATCTTCTTGAGACCTACGCAAGCAACATTCCACTGAATTTGTTATAAAAAGAATAAGCACGATGCAGTACAAACGAGTTGTGTATTTTTTCATTTTTCTGGAATTTATGACTATTCAGAGAACTACATGTAAAATGCTGAACTTGGAATGATGATGATGATGATTCTTATTAGACTTTGCTCAATTTGTATCAATAATAACAACCGTTATAAAAGCACTTTGTTTTTCAATTTATTTTAACCTTTCTAGCTTTCATAATTGGCTAAGCATTGTCATCTCAAATTTACATGTATTTTAAGCTATTTGAAACGTTATAGCTTTAGATGTCAAAAATGTTCTATATTATCTTGTCTTAAATATTATTTTTATTGATGATTATTTAATACGAATAAACGACAATACGTTTTTATCCACAAGGCACACATGTTCGTCTGGTTGGCCAAGCAGTTCCAACACTCATAAATTGTTTGTGCCTAAAATTAGTTTGAATTAGAACTAGAAAAACAGCAATCTTCATTCAGATTCAATTACTTTATCAATTGTTAAAATTTTTGGAGTATGCAACGTCTTTCTAATTAAACCGTGTTGTTGATGTTAGTCACTAAATTCACTTTTTCGTTTAAATTTTTTTGCATTTACTTGGAATTAACTTGCTCTACTTACGAGGAACCACCGAGGTTAGCTAAGCTCCGATTGGGATGAAATTTTGCACGCACAATACTTATATGCTAAAAATAACGTGTGTGAAGTATGGGGTCGCACTGGCCTATAAATTTTTTTTATGAATTTTTAAACTTCGAGGAATTAGCGTAACGAATACCAAGTGCGACAAAGGGGAAGTCCGATGCTTTTTCTAAGAAACAAAAATTATCAAATTCTGCTCTTCAGATTCTTTTGCCAGGCCAATTTAATGGCGTAACACATGAATAAATTATGTACTGTTTTTGAGATGAAAGTGGGCGATGAAATATTAATGTTGATCAGGAAGTCATCCTGTATAGAAACAAGATTCTGCTCCAGAACTGCCTACCCAATAGGCTTACTGTTTTAAAATAAGGTACTGTAAAATACGTCTTTCTGCCTTGGAATCGCAAAAGTAATCATCAAGAAACATTTGCGGCACTCAGATTCCTAAGTTTGTTACAGTTAATAATTTCATCTGCAATGCTGACGTACAAATCATTCATGTGTTAAACTGCAAACCCATAGAATGCATTGCATTGAAAATTTTGGAAATGCAGAATGAGACAAATTGGTTCCTTAAAATAAGCATTGGCCTTCCCATTTGTCACACTAGATATTCGTTATGCTAATTCCTCAAAAGTTAAAAATTCATAAAATCAAAATTTATGGCCAGTGCGACCCCATACTTCACGTACGTTATTTTTAGCATAAAAATATTATGCGTGCAAAATTTCATCCAAATCGGAGCTTAGCTAACCTCGGTGGTTCCTCGTTAGTTAACCATTTACTTAGTTAGTGGGCATCATACTCAATTAATTGACACAAAAATCGTTCGTTGCTTTCAGTCTTGCTATGATGTAAATGTAATTAATGTAGCCAACCATTTGTAATGCAATATGATTTGCAGTTTGCAAAATACTCTTGCACGAGTCTACCACGTATGCACGCAGCAAGATAAGATAACTCCAGCTTCTTACCTTGAGCTAGTACTAGAGTAACTTGGTTTTTCGTTGTCTCTGTAAGACTGCAGATATTTGACGTTACGTCAGACGATTACTCAGTAAATGGGGTTGTTATTTTGTAGTCGATTTAGTATGGTACGATTGTAAACGTTTAAACAACTATTGAAAACTACAAACATACTATTGATTAATTCTCTGCGAAAAATGTATATAAGGAGGCGAATATGTGAAGTTTCTCGTCATAAAGCATTACATCGTAATGCTGATAATTCTCAAAATGAAAATTCAACAACTCGTTATTTTGTGTCTGCTTTTATTCTATGATGCTGGATTTGCAGCTCTAAGTGGAAATTTGAGCCAGCTACATGCCGTTATGACACTCTCTCTCTTAAACTGGTAATTATTGATGATAACAAAAACCGCATTGGACTACCCACCACAAAATCCAAAACTCTTGTTCCAGAGTACGTAGTTAACCTAGAAAATAACATTTCCTTCTATGACTGTCCCGGTTTGATGATAATCGTGTGGGCAGAGAAGGATATTGCTGCCATGTACTTTGTCAACTCAATCACTGAGCATGTTAATAAAGCCAAGTTCTTGTTTGTTGTGACTCATTCATCTCTAATTCCAGGCAATGACAGACTTGACTTTGACCTGCTGGTCACGCACGCTTCAAGGTTTTTATCGAATATGGAAAAATTTAGCAAGTCTATTGGATTGATTGTTGGCAAGGTCAATTCCTTTTCTGAGTTTGGAATGCAGTTGGATGATGACCAAATTTTGGAGGGAGTAATTGGTTTTATTCGACAATACACAGCTACTTTAAAAGAAGATCTGCAACATTGCGGGAATGATGATCCTAAGCGTGAAATTTTGTTAAGAAAAATGCAGTTTATTGAAGCTCTGTTGGATCAGGATGATGATGATGATGAGGATTTTCCAAGAATCTGGTTTATTCGACATGTGCCGGAATGTGGAACTTTCAGTGAAATTCCGTACGTAGCTGAAGTAAAAAGTGTCATAACGAATTATACATGAATAAATTGAACTACTCGGATTCAAACTCAGAAACCGGGAAACCGAACTATTTCGAACGGAGATGGAACGGACAGTTGCAGGAATAATCTGCCAGTGAAGAGACAACTGATGAACGACGTGCTGGTCAGAGATATGATGTCTGTTATTGGCGTTTTTACGGTGGATGAGGATAGCAACGTCATTGCGAAATGGGACGAGCTGTTCTCAGGAATAGATGTGCTGTATTCATCGTTTGATTCAAAGATTCCTATGGATGATCTTGCTAGTCATATACGAGCTTTTGTGACACGGCAAAATCTAAACAATATGTGTGCCAACATTGGAAGTGTGGATTATTAAAAAAATTATGAGAAATTGAACTACAAATGAAAGAGAATCATACCATCCAACCAACCTGCAGAAATGAGAAAGCTTTTCGTTTCGGGTGCATTGTAGTCTTTTCAATTTTCCAGTTTAAATTACAGTGAATTGGAGTTTTGGAATAAATTTATTTACTTCATAGAAACATTATCATTACCATTTTATTCCCACTTTTATTCAATCCTTTAAAAAAATCAAATTGAACATTTTCTTAAATTACCCCAATTTCATACAAGTTCAAAACAATGCTGCTAATTTCATCTTTAAGCATTTTATTTTGATCCATATCTTCCATTAAAGGACGAAACAAACTTTCTCCATGTTTCATCTCAACCTTGTGACCATCTTTGGCACCGTTTTAGTTGGGCTTAAAAACAAGGAGTAGGAATATTATTCCTCGCAGAAGTCCAAAAATGTGGGCACGGTGAAAGCGTCTTTTCAAAGTCTCATGCGAGAATCCCGGCACGCTCGGGGTTGACTTGCAATGCTTCACAATTTCGGACAAAAGCATCGTGATAAACTCTGAGTATTTCATCTAAATCCGGGATTCGAATGGAGGCTCGAATGCTGGTATATAGAAACAACACGAGGTCAAGAGTTGGGCAAGCTTCCCTAGCGAGTTGGTAGTCAACAAGGGTTACTGCAGCTGGCTTTCCGCGGTCGTTGTAACGGAAGAGTAGATTGCTGAGCCAGCAATCCCCATGCGATCCAACCATCCAAGGCTCTAAATTAAAATTAGTTCAGTCTCAACTAATTTTTGTCGTATTTTAGAATAAGGTCTATATTTTACCATAGTTGTAATCCTTATCTTCATCAGGCTGAATTCGAAGTATACTTTCCACAATTCTCTCATCGATTCCATTTTGTTCAGGAATGCATTCATTGTTTCCATGCCACCTCTGGCTATAAACTTTTTGTAACTTTTGCAAGCTGGGTGTGAAGCACCTAGTTTTTCTTCAACTATTTTCAAGCAGGAATCATTGAGATCAGTCATAAGCTGACCCATGCCTATTATGTCGGGATTAGAACTGGTATTCATTTTACTCAAGAGCTGTGGATATTTAGTGCTCAACAGGTTCACCCCGTTCTTTTGCTTGTATGCCCAGGATAAAGCGTGTAGTCTAGCAATTTCCTTCATGGTGATTTTGGTCTGATCTAGGTCCAAACCTTGAATTCTATCTTCCATCGTAAAACCCGATGTTTTGTTTAGGTCCGTCATCAAAATGAAACTTTCGGGGGACCACGCTGTGTTGGTGAACTTGGCTGCAAAAAGTTAAAAATTATATTAAATATTAATAAAATTAAAAAATAAAAAATTTCAATGAAAAATGAAACAAACTAGAAATTTACATGGTGTCCAGCCACATTTCCAGCATGCACAGGAACTACAAAAAAACAAAATTTTCTGCTCCGGATTCAGCCGCTTAGCTTTTTGAGTTTTGGGAGAAATTGTTGGTACATGAATAGTTCTTTGGTGAAGCCACCATTCAACCACTCTCTTGGTCCTGGACTGCTTGATGGATAGCACTTGATAAGGTAGGGATTTGATTGATTTTCACCCTTAAACGTCATCTCGATTGCGTACATAATGCTCAGATAATGCTCTCCCGGATTCGTGCCGGTACCGGTGCTAAAATTCTCCACTTCCTTGTCGAGAGCGAGCTCTAAGAATTCTTTGGTAATTTGAAAACTTGTCTCCGCTGGAGGAATTCTGCTGATTTTTGCAGCGCCTTCCATTGCAAATATCTTCTAACTTCCAGTTCAAATCACTATGTTCACGAGGCAAGCAGGGTTTGAAGAATGATGTTGAAATACTGGTTGGGAAATGCACTTATATGAGAAATCAATGGTAATATAAAACACACCACTCGAAATGGCATTTTTCCAACCTTGCAAATATACATATACATGTTAAAATGAAGGTTGAAGGGTTATCAATATTGTATGGATGTAGATCAAGCTGCAATTCAGATAGAAACTGCTTAGTTTTGATTTTGAAGAGAATGTCAGAGTTCACTTTAACAGATTTACAAATTTTCCTTTATCCGACATTAAAACGCGCAGTGTTCGGCTAATTTGTCGTCGACTTAATCGCACAAAACACGTTGGAAAAAAAGGAACGCACAACGTGTGGTAAAATTTTCTTGGCGATTATTCAGTATTCATTAGACCTATGATAACAGAGTTCGGCGCAATTCCCTTCGAAATCAAAACAAAGCAGTCTCTATCTAAATTTGCAGCTTGAGCTACCTTCATACGGAAAGTCAAAAAGTATGAATCTACAACGTACTCTCTTCTTTCTCGTATCTGTTATCAGAATATTGATAACCCTTCAACCTTTACGTTAACTTACAACTTCACTAATTAGCCGTACTGAATAATTTGGAGTGATGATTTTCTTACATTTCACTGGCATCAAAATAAGGCCAATTCCATTTAAATCGGCTGCTGCATCTTTCTATGCAAGTTTGCAAGGTCTGACAAAACTATTCGAGTGTTGTGTTTTAGATTACCATTGATTTCCCGTAAAGGAACATTTAAATCAGAAAATCAACATCATTATTCAAGGCCTGCTTGCCTCGTGAACATTGTGATTTGAACTGGAAATTTAGAAGATATTCACAGTGGAAACTGCTGCAAAAATCAACGGAATTCCCCCAGCTGAGATAAGTTTGAAATAGCCAAAGATTTTTTAGAGATAATTTTATGGAGCACCGAATTAAAACTTCATACAAGTTTGATTCACTTTATATGACGTTTTTAAACTTTCGTTTCTAAGTCATTAACTGCTTTCAGATTATGAAAATACAACAAACTGAAACTCTGCCCATGGGAATTGAGTAAAAACTTGAATGTTTGTTTTAACATAGTTACTATTTCTTCACATTTTTGGCTACAAGACTTGAGTTGAATTGAGACCTAATAACAATTACTGTAAATATTTTTGATTGGGATGATGATGATAATGATGATATTTTGTATTTAAAATGTTATTCATCTTTACAATTTTTTACAACTCACAACAATAAGTTAGGTTGCTTGCAGCTTCAGTTGGAATTTAATGGTGAATTGGTAGCTGAGATGCGGCTAATAGTAGCATCCGGGAATCTTATTTAGTTTACTCATGAAATGTTGTTTGATTGAAAAAAGTGTTTAAATACATATATTTATTAAAAATGCATGGATTCATGCATTTTATTCGTCTTCTTCATGAGCTCCATCATCATATCATCATCACCATCTTAATTTTCATCACCAATTATTTACTATCCCCTGTGTTTAGCCGTCTTACCAAAATTACAATAAGCTTTATCTATATTTATCTGTAACATTATCTCGTTTGAATATTTATACCTTCTCTTGATTTATTCTTGACTCTTTCAATGAGAGTTAGCGCATAATTACATTCCAAACAACGTAAATTCGTGATAAATAAAGTTTTCTAGCTCCATCCAAAACATTTGTATGTCCAACAATACATAAACTAATTTTTATTAGCATTTGACAATGCATAAACTAATATAATTATTACTTATTTACATTATGTGCGAATGGACTAATCAAACCATCTGAATTTTGACTCCATCGTTTCAAAAATCCAGCTTTCTCGTCAATTACCGCCGTTTCATACAAGTTCAAAACAATGTTGCTAAATTCATCATTCAAGTAAATTCAATACATTTTTAATCCCATACAGCTTATACAATTGCATGACATAATTACACAATGCGTGGAGGGTTACAACTTTCATTTTAGATATATGTGAGAACATAATTAAGTATGCTAAATTTGGTCAAATCCAACGAGGCTAAATATTTGTGGTCATTTTTCTAACGCTTCTCCACATAAAATTGTTTTATACAAAACGTTTAGTAGATGCACGTAATTTGGAGGCTTTAATGAACACTGAATCTGCAAGAAATTACAACCACAGGCAGTGTGAAGATCACATCACACTGTAAGGTCTTGGGATTGCGTACTCTCGAGGAGGTATACTTTGTATACTGGAGCTAGTTGAGTCTTGCAGTGGAACGCGTTCATGAGCTATCATCATCATCAAGACATACAACAAGTCAAATATATACCTACATCCCATAGCATTGGTTAAGAAGAGAACAAAGTGTGAAGCATAAAACTGGAGTTTCAGTGGAACTTAACATATCTAAACGCAGCATCGACTGACTGACTCAGTCTGTAGTGTGTAAGTGAGGATGGGATATACTGTCCCTAAAGAAAATGCAGGAATGTTGAACAAAGACAGAAAGTAGACAACACTCGATCAAGTGCTATGGTATCTTTGTCAGATGGTAAAAATGCAGCTACTTCTTTCTTTTTCATTATTTCACATTTCTACATTCACATGTTTGGATATTGATGTTCAATCCAAATCTCCAATGTAAAGGGCTAACTTGAAGGTCGTGAAGCCGCTTTCCTGAAATATTCCGCATGTATTGAGCCATAATTTAAGAAAGTTTTATTTGGTTGATAAATGGTTTAAAATTATATGCTTGCCAGAATAGCAGATTGTTTTTAAAATAATTTTTGACTACTAATAACGGATATTGTATATATTGTATCACGACGTGCTTTCAGTAAATTGTATGCTGCATAGTTATGGTCTTACTTGTACTTTTTTAATACCTGAATTGATTTATTAACACGTCACGAGTATTCCAAGATTCACTCTGCTCACTTTTCTCCGCCATACGAATCAACTATGGGGAAAAGCGGGGCCAACGGGTCAGGAAATATGCCGTCGTTGTTCTGTTGATGGACAGAAATACTTTCAAACTGCCTTTTATTGCCCCAGGAAACAAGTGGAGAAAGGAAACCTTGTAAACTTCTCATTGTGTTTACAACACTTTTGTCAGAAATCTAGATATTAACTACAAGCGTCGTTTCACAAACATTTTCTGCGGTAGATATCATCATCATGCAGGCTTTGAAGTGCAGTCGTCATATTAATAGACTTATTATTTATTGACCTACATTCATTTAATTTCTCAATTAAAAAATGAATGCATTCAGTAATAGTACAACTTGATGAAGTCCGCATTTTTATTTACGCTATATAAAATACATCTAAGTGCATGTACAAAATTGACAGGTTTTGCAACTTAGATATCAGCGTTTACATTTTTTTTATTCTCTGGCGCTTCAAGGTAATATTGACCCCATGTGCTGTAAATATTATAGCATTTTATTAATCATCATTTTCATTAACATAAGTTAAAATCGTACACATTCTAGACAACAACAATTACCTCAGGGGACATATATATCCAGCCACGACATTGGCGCTACAATTTACCGGATTTACGCTACAATTTGGCGTATTTTCTTGATTCTTTTGACATTCACAAGCTATGAAATCTTGTGTAATGGAAGCAGCATAAACTTTGGAGGCAAAGTTGTGGCTACAACTACCTGCATAATATATCATGTTTGTTTAATATGTTTAGGCAATATTTTGGATAAATTACCAGACCAAAAATTACCGTATACCGATTCCATAAAAAAGACATTCTTCGGATCCTCACAGCCAGGTTGATGAGTTCCCCCGTTGACTATAAAGTAAAGAGTAGAAACCAGCGTATCTTTGTAAGTTGTAGATAATAAAATGTTGACCTACTTAAAAGCGGCACATGTCCATCGTTAAATGAACTGATTCCAAGGGTTCCCGCGGCAGAATAATATATGTCTACGAATGTTGCGTCTTCTTTCGTCAACTTTTCATTCTTGAGAAGAAAGTTGAAAAGCGGACCAGCTGGATCAAATGCGCTTATTCTTCCTAATTTTTTACCTCTTGCTTCAGAAAAGGAGGAAACTAATCGACTAACCCTTCCAGCAATGTGGGCTCCGATTGAATGAGCAGTTATATGGATATTTTCCAGTTGTGCATAATTGGACGAGATCAGGAAGCGGAGAAAATCTGCAATTCTTTCACTCACAATAATACGGCTATTTTTCGTTACCATCACATATGCCGTTTTTGTTTGCAATGATTTAATGATAATTAAATTGCACTATGCACTTGTTGTTTGAGTCCAGTATCGACGACCGGTTTCGGTGTACTTTATTACCTTCATCAGGCAATGGAGAATGGAGAATTACCTACTCGACTGGAAGAGTTAAATTAAATTATTGTTATCATAAAATTCTATCACTTCGGTTGTAAAACGTTAATACCGGCTGAGGATTATATCATAACAAAACATATTTTTAGTAAGAACTTATTATTTTCTAATACATGTATCTACAGACACTTGAGTAAAGGTTTAAAACATTGTATTGACACTTACAACTTATGTATTAACACTTATTATCACGGTAAAATCACGTTAAATCACTCTCTGACTTATTTAAAATTAAGTATAGAAATAAACGTCAGCGTAATAAAATATAGGTTGTATAGTTGTGGTGATGATGATGAAAGTGATTTGATGTCGGTTGACAAGTTTTTGTTTTCCTTTGTGAATGGCAAGGCAGGAAAATTTCGTACTAAGTAGTTATGAAAAAGTTGGGGTAAAGTGTTTGGATATACACAGTAATTAGATTTTATACATAAAAAAGTGTCACAAGAGTCATAAAAGTAAAGTGACACGTAGAACGATATGGAATGAAATGGTGCAAATAATTGGAAAAATGATAATATTTTGAGTTGTCAGACTTAATACACCGTTTACATTAATATGTGTAACTGTATCTAAAATATTTAGTCAAGTTTGTATTATACCTAGCAGATACATACTTGTTTACTTGTTTTACACTAGTTTAATACATATTTTATTGATATTATATGCTACATGAAACGAATAAGATCGTATTACCACGTTAAGAATTAAATACTCCATAAATCAATAAATTTCGTAAGAGAATTGGAAATGCGAAAAGAGATATTAATGTTGAGGTCTTCAATGCACTTTTTGAAGTCACGGTTTTTCGAATTTTGAAGTTCACTTGCAAAACTTTCTCTGATTATACTACCTTGCTTTCTTATGTTGCCGTAAAATGGCATTACAATGTAAATTTCTCGTTTACCTAATCTAGTTATATCTGTATTGTTAACTGAAAACTAGGAGTGTATTGTCATGAATTCCGAGGTATTCAAGTAACAATTTAGAGCGTGGGGTAATTAGATTATTAGGATCTAAATTTAACAGTTTATTCTTTATACTAAGTAATTGAGATAAAGGGTATTTTCTTTTTTCACATTTTTGCATTATTGCATCCAGCTCTTGTACTCGGTCCTCCTGTTCAGAACAGGACCTTATAATTCGTAATCCACATGAGTACGGAAGAAATTTTATGATATGACGTGGGTGATTTGAGGAATGGTGTAAAAATTCATGTTTACTCATTGGTTTTGAGTATAGTTTAGTGACAATTTTGTTATCTCGTATACTGATATTTAAATCTAAGAAATTTACACTTGACTCACTATGTTCGTATGTGAATTTCAAAAAATTGTGTGTAAACAGATCTTTCAACCAGCTTTCTACATTATCTAAATCTGTGGCATCGATTATCATGACAATATCATCAATGAATCTTCCTTTAAATACTATTTCAACTCTTGTCATTCCCATGAGTTCTACTGCTGCTGTAATGTTTGCTATTGACACACTACTGCTGTTACCCATTTGGATACCTTTGTGTTGGTATTAGTATTGCTTGTCATAGGCTACGTAACTATAATCAAGACTCAAATCAAGCTAATTTTTCAGCTGCTCTTGGCTAATAGGAAATGGTAGTTTAGCTATATGTTGATATTTGTTAAAAAATTCAATACAATTCTTTTTGCACGTTTTAATCGGTAGTTCTAAATACATGGATTGTATGTCAGCTACCACTGCTATGTATTTTCTACCTGGAGATAGATTTAATTTGCTTAGGCTATGCAGTAAGTGAGGTGTGTCTAAAATCAGATCTGGGATGTGCAAACTCAGGAGCTTAAGGAGACTATCCAAAATCATTGACACTCCTCTATTAGAGCATTTAATAGTGCTGGAAATGGGTCTGCCTTGTGGAAATGTATCAAACTTCTTGTGTATTTTTGGAAGGATGTAAAATTTTGCTGGTTCTCTAATCGTTGGTATAATGGATTTGATATTAAGAAAACTTAAAATACCTTTTTGGAGTGTCTTTGTCTTATCTATAAAATCAAATGTTTTGTTCTCAACTCTGTTCTGGTGGCTGGTCTGTACACACTTATATCATTTAATTGTCTAAAAATCTCATTCTCATAATCAGATTTGTTCATTATACAAATGCCTGCGTTTTTGTCACTCATTTTTATGACTACCTTATTTTCATTTATAAACTGTTTGAGGTCCTGTATTAGGTAATGGTGTAGAGAATTACAAGGTGTTGTGTTTTGCTTTAACTTAGCAATTACATTAGTTGTAAAAAATTTGCTAAACAATTCATTTTCTAGTGGACATTCTTTGGATCTTATACCTATTGTTTTCTTAATCCTATGAGATATTTTGGCTAGTTCATCCATCTCTGTTGTTTCACCTTCGTTGGCAAAGAATATATGCCATGCAACTTTACGTATACCCTCTTCCATATCATACCTTATTTTATTTACATCTGGTTTCAGGTTAAAACTATATTTCAGACCTAAATTCAATGTGATATTAACAGACGGGGAAATGAGAACTTTGTCAAATTATGTACAGAGTCACTATTATTACCAAATTCGACTGCATTGCGTAAAGTATCTTTTTGTTGGACTTTGATAGTTTATTATAAAATGGAAAAACTTTCTGTAAGTTTACAAACTTCCTGTTTTTACGTGTAGTTTTTACTACTCCATTGGTACAGGGTTGTCAATTAAAATGACTAAGATCTTTTTAATATTGGTTAAATCCTTTTCAAACAAAAAATCTTATTTGGAACTTGACGATTACGATTAAAATTGGGATTAGTCGTTCTTTTCTGCGGTTTCTCTCGTCTGTTAATTGTTATTTCCTTCACTGTACGATTTTTATTGTGGAAATTCTGTTTGCTGTTTGGTTTTGTGACATTTGAGCTAGTTTGTTCTGCTTGTGGGTTTGACCCGAAAAAAGAGGGGTTATGTGAGATTGGCCTTGCATTACTGGTAGTAATACCTATTTCTGCTTCCTTGAATCTATTGTGAACTTTCTCAGCTGTAATTTCCAAATTTCCTTGCAGTATCCTAGCACTAATATCGTTAGCAAATCTATTTCTAACATTCCTGGGGGGGTCTCAAGGCCTTCCTTTCTCCACCTCGAAATTGAAGGTTTAATAATGATGTTCTTTGCTCTTTCTGGCCAATCAATGTCTTTCATTTTATATTTCTCAGCAAAATTGATATTTGCAGCAAAATAGTAAGTAATGAAATAATATTCAATATCTTGAGCTGTACCTTCGTTGGACTGAATGAAATCAGTTATCTGGTTGTATGCTCGAAGTAAAAGCAATTCCATAGTAAAAGTGACTCCGTCACAATTCTCTCTTTGCATTTTAAGAGCTAGCTCCAGCTTATAATCTGCTGTACGTTCTAACGTTTTAAGCGGAAGTAGGCTATATTGTGGTGTCTGAAAACGAGTTACTACATTAAATAGTGGTACTTGCGCGTTAGTGGCCCCGTCCACATTTTTATGATGGTATTTTAGGTGGAAATAAGATGTCAAATTATTCATAAGATCTACTTCTACCTGTGGTTGTAGTTTGATTTTTGGCATTATTAGACTAGCTAACTTTTCTTTCTCAGGAGCTTTAGGAAACCAGCAAACTTTTTTGAGAAGTGTGAGATATTCCCTGACTATTGGATCTACTTTGTAATAATCCTTAAACTTCCAGATTTTTAAAGTTTCATTAAAATCTAGCTGAACTAAACAAGCAGTTTGTGAATAATATTCAATTTCAGCCTGCTTACATGTTTCGTTGCCTATGTCCATGTCGGGCTGATCTTGTGGCATTGTAGGTACAGGTGAGGTAGCTCGGCGGATGATGATTTTGATGAATTGAATAAATTCGCGGTTGGGAGGTTGGTTCTTGTGATGTAAATAGGGGTTGAGACGAGATACCCGGAAAAGCAACGTTGAGGATTAATTGATCCTCTGCAGCGTCAAAGGGATCTTGAGAGTCTTGAAAGTTGTCTTGATGAATATCCATAGAACAACAAGGATCCGGGTGGATACGATAGTGCTACAATACGAACTTGCTTGTTGATGAGAGTCAATGAAAATGAAATTGCACTATGAACTTGTTGTTTCTATCCAGTATCGACGACCGGTTTCGGAGTATTTTATTGCCTTCATCAGGCTGTAATTTTTAGAAATGATTATAATTATAGATAAGATATTTATACAACTTTCAAGGTTCACAATTTATATACAAATATTATATGTACCAATGGAGAATGGAGAAATACTTACTCGACTGGAAGAATTAGATTATTGTTATTAATTAGAGTTACCACTTTGTTTAGGGATAGATTGGTTAAAACAGGGCCCTGCAAGATAAAATCAGCAATAAAACCACTTCTTTACAGCATAAAAATTACACGACACCTTCTTTGAGCCCATAAATTACAAGCCCAGAACCCCACTCCTCGTCCTGACCATGCAGACTCGCATCGGCATGAGTCGCGAGTTCCACTATCACTTCTCAATGTTGAGAATGACACGGGTGATCCTCTTGCCCGTGACGACTGGATCATCGCGCATCCGCCGCTCACCTCCAGCATCCGTGTGTGTTCTAAGTTTCTTCTCTAACACTATACCCCCTCAAACCGCAAATACCCTCGCCCCCCCCCACGTTCACACAGTGGCAGGTGCCGCCGGGGGCCCACCAACCAGCCCCCCTGCGTACGCTCATGTGATCTTCCAAGTCAATCCTCACGCAGGCTCTCAGATCCGTCTACAACTGGCCTAATACTCATCATATAGTTTACAAACCGCACACCATATCACAGATTTTAAAAAGTATTTTACGTCTCTTAACACCTCACTTGCTCAGTATTATCACCTTACAATTCACGTTAGTGACTGTCGGGCGTTCAAAAGTTGTATGAACATATTAGCAAATGAATAGGGTCAACGTAGTAAAAACTGATTACGTTGTGGATGTTCTGTGATCGATGATGACTGATAGAAGCTGCACTTGTTCGGCTCTCCGCAACAAAGCTTATGTGTACCTTTCCTTTACGGCTGTGCAACTGACCAGAAGGGGAGGAAACACTTTCCCGCTACCAAGTAAAGTATTTAAAAACACTCTGCGTGGCACTCATGCTTGTTTAGGGGGTACTAACACCAGGCACATATGCCCGAGCTTTTTCCTGGTACGGTTCCAGCGTATTCAAACCATCCACGTTGCCTGTAATCGTCCGTGTCTCTCACGGCGTAAGCAGTGCACGCATGACATTTGGTCGTACATGAGATTACATCACCAATATAGTGTTGTTTTATACGACCTCTGCTGACACAACTCTTTCTTCAGATCTCCCAATATGGTGCGCTTAACCTAACCACGCATATTAAACTATTATTTACTTTAGTGACGGCAACAAGACACGCTCTCCATACTTTTAGTATATAGGAACCACGATCCTGTCATCGCTTCCACCCTCGCGCGCTACGACCCTATCTTATTCGCTAGGTCACGCTGTTTTGCATGATCACACCCCGTCTCGTGGTGCTCTATACACTGATTCACGCATCTCTTTTGATACGGATAACCATGCGTTCACATATCATCACGCGAATCAGCCGTTCCTTATACCCTATCCGCCAAATTCCATTTTCTTCCAAATTTTGGAATACACCATAGTTCCACAACCTGTTTTCATATTGCGACTTTCAATGCGACGTTTACATGACCGACCCCCGGTTCCGGAAAATACATCTTTTTATACCGAAAATGCGATCCTAGATAGATCTTTCATCCGCCCAAATTCCATTTTCTTCAAATTTTGAATATACACCTGATCTCCACTCAATGTTTTATATGCGTTTCTGGACGTTTCATGACACCCCGGTTCCGAAAAAACCCTCTTTAGAAAATGTTTGAATTTGACCGCCATTGGTTTTTTTTTCAATTCTTGGAATACAGTAGTCCAAAAAAGTGTTATATTGCATTTCCAGAATTTTCCATTTGTTCTCTTTCGTTCACACCACAATTAGAAAAATCTAATTTTCAGTTTTTCAAATAACCTCGAAATTCCTTTTAAAAACTACGTTTCCGTAAACATGCTCCATATGTGAGAACATTAATGGTCTAATTGGTCATAGTTGAGTTCAAGACTGGACTTCCTGGAAAAAACAGGGCAGGAGTAACTATGACTCTCCAAAGGTAGCCAAATGCTTCGTCATGTTTCAGCCGGCTTGGAAACGTTGGCTTGATAAAACGAAATCTACGTACACCCATTTGTTTTTCCTAGAACCCGATGGATAACAAAAACCAATTCTGGGTGAATTTTTAAACGAACACGTTAATTGATAACACTGGAGAAAATGTTTTGTCCTGCGACTGGACATTACAAATCAACATGTTTCAAGACGTCGTATTTTTCAGCAATTTCTACTTCGTAGCCATCAAATTGTTGAGTAGCTCGTGTCAACCACCACTGATGTTCTTTTGCATTGAGATGGATGTTGTACTTTTATATATTCTGAATAAGTTTTTGGTTCATAGGTATAAATTTTCTTGTCACGAGACTTCATAAAATGGGGCGGATGTTTGGAGCGTTGTAAAATGTGTGAAACGAGGAATGAACAGATTACCAATTCCTAGCCCGGGGATTAAAGCGCATTCATTATGGACAGTGAATGCTTTGACAATCCAAATGCTGCTGTGAAGGCTGATTCAGAACGGTTAATCCTTTCCAATTACTGAGACAACTTTTGACTTTGGGAGGGAATGCGAACGACTCATTCTTTAAACTCGTCGGAGTGTCACTGCAATGCCCAAATGTTTTTCAAGGTCAGTTATGTCGACCCTCCTGAATCAGTGGACTTCATTGTTTCTTATTATAAACACGCAATAGTAACATAAAAATGTGGATATACTTACTAAATTTTAAACTTACGATAAGAAGTAATAGCGTTAAAGTTAAAAAACAGATAATTAGTTTCGACAATGACATCAAAGTAAAAACGAACAAACATATTCTAGCATACGAGGTAAATATTATGTAAAATTCATTATTGGCTGCAGCAGGTCCGCAACCAATGGGAGACACGAAGGGACCCCATCCCCCGGATTTTTGACAAACTCATAAGAAATTACAATAGTCCTCCAAAGCTTTGTCATTTTTAGTTTGTTTCATTAATTCAGTAAGTCATATTGGTTTCAAAATTATAATTATTAACACCGATAAACTGCATTGTTTTCTGACGAAGGGGTGAAACGCAGTAATGCAAAATCGTGATAATCAGTAGAAATGGCCACATTGTCAGGTATACACGGCATCCAATATCCATTTAGTAATGGTTGAAATATGCTGAAATTGTCGTGGAGTAACGCTTTGCAAATCCTACGACGTATAACAGCGGCACCCAGGACAGAAATCGTGGAATCTGTAGGAACGAATGTAATTTCCATGATGCACGGAGCTTAGAGTGGTGTATACAAATTAACGGTAAAACAGTTAGTAGAGCCATTATAGGATACAAAGAAACTGGAAATGTGGCAAGCAAACCAGGATCTGGAAGTCCACGGAAAACTAAAGCAAGGATGGACCGCTGTATCAAGGGTGTTGTTTAGGAGACATCGACAAAGATCCGGAAAACAAGGCAGAGACAGCTTGGAGTAAACTTGAGCCAACAGACCATCGTCTGAAGACCACGTGAGTGTCTGGTTTGTCTGTCTGGGGTTTTGGTTTCTCCAATGCTCTAAAGGCTTGAAATAGTAAATGCCCGACAAGAGTATCATTTAAATACTTAATATGTATGAAAACTCAAAATGGATTTAAACTTTTGCCCATCCAATTTTCAATGGCACTGCATGTTTTTGGCTACTGTGAAAAATTGGTTGAAGTAATGAAGCATAACATAAGAAAGCCCATTAAATTTGGAACCTGACGTAGGAGACTAGAATGAAAAAAGGTTTAGTGCGTACGAGTTTTGTTGGTGTCAAACTGTGGAAGATCTTTGGATTTAAACTTTTGTCATACCACTGTAGGTGGTGTATACGGCTGGTAAAGCAGCTCCTTCACGAAATGACATGTTTTGAAAGCTGACGCAACCAAGCTCCTTGGAGTTAAAAATGGCTTTGCATTTCCGTAAAGTGAACGTTGCAGGCACGATTTATGTCCCCAACTCACCATTTTGACACTTACAGTTCTTTCAACTACTCCAGCAAAATCGAATCCAACAGAGTTGAATATCTTAAAGGTAACCGACCGATCAACCGGTAATACTCAACTTATCTCTGAACTTTCGCCTCAACCGAATCCTTTTTCATACTGAAAATGTCGAGAGGCCTAACTTCCAAACCCTTGATGGTCTTGCTCTATGACAAAAGCAATTTGAATCTATCATTTTCTTTTCTCATACCCAACGCGTTGTTCATAGTATTGTGGAGGTTCAGCTTCAGAACGAATCTTACATTGCGATAGAATGCCACATTAATGACCTTTTAAAAGATTCAAATTTCAAAAATGTTCCTCCATTCTCGCCTACTCGAAGTTTCCATCTGCCACCACGATACATTTCGTGTGCATTCTGTCTTAACTGCTCACAGTTAGTTGGTTTTACGGAAGCTGTGGCTCTTCCACAAGGCGCGACGGTGACAAATACATTGAGCAAGTGATTCTGGACGCAACTCTTGTATTGGAATTATAGGAGAACTCGTGGAATGCTCATTTCCTAATTGGGGCAATGCCACCGTTGTAACCAGAGACGTAGCGACTATGGAGCAAGATGGACCCCCTGCTCCAGGCCACCCTACTCGGTTGAAGAGAAAGGCCGTCCAAATTTTTTGAGAAACGTAGAAAATTGGCGTCTGAATAATATTGCCAATAGTGCTTGCCTAAATGTCAGTAAATAATTATTTTCCTGACTTTTAGGAATGTTTGTAGCAACGCATAAATCCAGTTAGCATTGTATCACCTTTCAGACATTGAACACGCCTATTTTCGTTTATTCTGACACCATCTACCATAATAACAACCTAAGGTATGACTCGTAATAGAAAGATGGGAATACATTTTTTTGTATAATTTCCTTGCTTGGTTGAGTAGATGATTGGGGCTCAGGTACTAGGTGCCCCAAATTGTTGTGAGTATGGGGGTCACCCACGGACCGGTTTCGCCCTAGTATGCCGTAAGTGCGGCATTATTTGAAAAAAATTATCCTAATAAATAACTACAAAAACACATTGGGTAGATGATTTGAACTTTATTTAAAATTCAATTAATCTTTTTAATGTTCGTTTGGACGTACATGTTTTTCGTTACGTTCAATAAAAATGCTTCGAATAAACTAATTCAAATATTTGGTTCACGTGAAATTTAGAGTTGTTAAAAGTACATTTTTTTGGAAAACATATTACAAAATTACTTTCCAAAAAACCGCTTTAAATTACAAATTACTCCTTTACAAACCTAGTTGAAAATTACAAATTACTCCTTTACAAACCTCGTTGAAAATTACAAATTACTCCTTTACAAACCTCCTTGAAAATTACAAAATTACTTACCTAAAACCGTCATTGAAAATTAGAATTAAAAATTAAATTTAGTTTTATTTGAAATTTTAATGTAATTTTGCGTTCAGTTGTAAAAAAGTCACCAAAAACTAAACGTTGTTTTCATAAACTGGTTTTGAGTTAAAGCATTTACGACCGAGTTTTCAACTTGTTGAAACCGTTATTTTGAAGTTTTATGTCAGTTTTTGTTCATGAAGATGAATTGTGCTGAAAATGTAGTTTTGTTACATATTACATTGCTGAAACGACTTACAAAATTACAATTACACACTACTTTTGGAAAACAAAAAGGCTGTAATTACAAATTAAGTTAAAGTCGAAATTCGAATTACTAACATCTCCGGTGAAATTCATAAAAAACTAAACTTAAATCTATGAAAACTATGATCCAGGCGTCCCAATGGCTGCTACGTCTCTGGTTGGAACTGTTCATATGAACAGGCAATCACACATTACAATCAAGCTCTTGCATTGTCTCCCATTCAAAAACGTGTCAAAGGTGAATTAGACTCTTGCAAGGTATTGACAGGAAGATGGAAAAGGTATGAAAACATGGATTCTCGTAATGCCCCAATAACACTTGAAGAAACGCATGCAATCGTGAGGAACAGGCTGGAATGAAGCTAACAAAGAAGCAGTTTTTAACTGCGATGAAAACTAACGTGATCAAAGGTCAGGAACACGTATTTCAAGGTCACCAGCACAGGGTTGGTTTGTTGGTGGCTCAAAATGAGGAAAAAGCAGCTCAGCATTATGCCAAAGCGGCAATATGGGAAATGCCGAAGCAATATATAATTTGGCATTGTGCTATTTGAATGGAAAAGGCGTCAAACAAGGCTACGAAAATGAACCCGGATAATGTCCATTACTGGCGACTCTATCTGTCTGGTCTCTATGGACTTATTGAAGACAGGAAATCAGCGCTAGAATGGGCCGAAAAGGGGCTAGAAAGGTGAGGGACGCTATCCAACCGTGCCCGTACATCCGAGAACGGTCACCCAGTCAACTGAAGACACCGCACATGGAATGCCCAGCAGCAGCTAGTAGGATGTAGCAAGCAGGAGATCATCATTATACTACGGAATCTATCGTCATGATCGTACTCATACTTTGTACTGTCTCATTCCTATACTTTATCCACATGTATATTTGATTGTAGTAAAGCTAACTTTTATTAACCTGAACCTGATAAGCAGCGCCGTTGTCTTATCATTTATCATCACAACGGGTGCACCACAAAAGGTTTCCAGATAATGTGATACTCCTCTACTTCAAAGCTGATCATCTTCTCGCAATCTTTCCGATCCTCCACACTTGAAAAATTGTTCAAAAAGTCGGAAAATTTATTTGAGCAAGGTAGTGACGCGTATGACAAAATTTTTAAAGCACTGTCCTCCAGACCATCGAAAAGACCGGAGAGTTATTACGCCATTGCTAGAGCTTACATGGACCAGCGTATCAGTGACAGAGACCATGATTCAGTGGTGAAAGATGAAGCACTACTTTAACATGGGAAAAGAAGCTGAGAAAAGTATGCTACCTTGCTATTTGCCGTATGGGGAATCAGACGTTCCACGAGAGGTTGAAAATACACTTGAATGTTTGCAAAAGCAAATGATTAAAAAAACAGCACCCAAGCTATTCCTAGAATTGAGTCTCAAGCTGCCCCAAAACCGATTCTGGAGAGAAAAACAATATCTAACTCGTCCAGTGAGGAAATGGTGGATACTCAACCATCGTGAGAACATTTCTGAATTAAAAACACTGAAAAATACTTACCTCGTTGTACTCCACCAAACACAAAGTCCCAAACTGAAACAAACATACATTTACATTTACCAGTGTTAGATTTTACCAGTTATTTCATCCCCAAACGTATGCTAATATTGTAGAACGCAACGAGGCCCTCTAACGAGAACCGTAGTACTTACATGGCCTCATACAATACGCGAAAGCTTTGAAGTTGCGTTAAAGAACTGCGATAAAAAACACGAACATCCTTCCACCCCAACCGAAGCTAGTTCTTGAGTCTATCAAAGTCTGTTCTAGTGCTCCAAGGTTCCGCCCATGTATTGAAGTCGTTTCCAGTGTCTCCAAGTCCGTTCCAGTGTCTCCAAGTCCGCTTCCAGTGTCTCCAAGTCCATTCCAGTGTCTCCAAGTCCGTTCCAGTGTGTCGTCCACGTCCGTTCCAGTGTCTCCAAGTCCATTCCAGTTCTCTCCACGTCCGTTCCAGTGTCTCAAGTCATTCCAGTTCCCACGTCCGTGCCAGTGTCTCCAAGTCCGTTCCAGGTCCGCAGTGTCCTCCAAGTCCGTTCCAGTGTCTCCAAGTCACGTTCCAGCTGTCATCCAGTCCGTTCCAGGTCTCCACGTCCGTTCCAGGGTCTCCCAAGTCCGTTCCAGTGTCTCCACGTTCCCTTCCCAGTGTCGTCCCAAGTCCGTTCCAGTGTTCTCCAAGTCCATTCCAGTGTTGAAGTCAGCCCCCTACGTCAATCTAAGCCAATGGCGCTTGCTAGAGCCTTCTACTCCATTCCCATTTCAAATCATTTGCCCACATTCTTCTGCTCTTAATCACAAAAACGAGGAAACAGGCACATGACTGCCCGGGCTTACGAGCCTTGGAACTCCAT